>PVKN010008357.1:13815-25348 GCA_004027915.1 Capromys pilorides
TCTCTCTCACACACACACACACACACACACACACACACACACAGACTACACTTATCCCTTTGACAACTCCTGGGCACATTTCTGGCAGGACACAGGCCCCATGCTAAATTACCCCGTCTGTGCTACAAGTCAAGGCTAACAAATTATTAGTAATTCTAGCAATCTACTGCCAGAGGCATTGAGCATGTGCAAAGAGTCCTTCTCCTTGGAGGGAAACTAGACCTGGGCTAAAAGGATGCAGCAGTAATTACACACTAGAGGAAGCAAGGCCAGACAGCTGTGGAACCGACCAAGGGGCAGCTCTGAAGGGGAAGCTGCCCGGCTATGAGCAAATTTCCAAGGGTCCTTCCCACTCAGGAGTGTCCATTTCTTTATCCCACCCAGGTCACAAACATCTCATGGAGTGCTGCACAGTCAGCGGTGGCACTGGTGCCAAGCATGTGCTGGGAAAGCTTTAAGTTTCCCACAGCCCCATGGATCTGAAAGCCACCCAACCTCAAAATACAAAGTCACTGTAAAATCCGAGGGGCAGCCAGGTTCTGGTGCTCCCTCTTCCTCCCCAGCTGCCACATCTCCATCTGCTGGTCTATACCCCAAACATCCACCTCTAAGTATCTCCTTCCTAAACATTCAGAACTCCTCTCAAACAGCTTTCCCTGTGGCAGGCCTACATGGGGACAGAGAAGTCCCCAGCAGAGACTAGAAGACACTACTCCAGTGTGTCTCTGGCTTCCCCAGCCCAACACACTGCTCTTGGCACACCTTCAATCAAGTACAAAGAGTTTGAGAAGAAACTTTCAGTGCACGGATGCATGTGCTTGCCCTCTCACAATCCCAGTCTTCCTGAGTGGGAAGAGAGTTTTTTCTATCTACATCCTCCCACCTAACTCTCAAACTCAGCCTGTTCTAACACTCACCCACCCTGGTGTCTGAGTCTCTGGAGGACAGCGTCCAGAAGGAAGGTGAACAAAAACAAACCCTACATGGCTGGGGAACTCCTCATGGCCACCTCCCATCACTGGAGTATGGAGGAGGGGCACAGCTGAGGATTGGCACCCTGCCCAGCCCCAGCCCGGGCAGCTACAACACCCCACCACCCTGCAGCTAGGGACCGCGGGGAAGGGAGGCTGAGGCTCCAGTCCCGAGAACCAGCCAAGTCCTTGTCGCCTAGCTGAATGGTCCCTCAGTTGCCTGCAAGTTGAAACCTCAGTCAGGCACACAATGAGGCTGCTGTTCCCAGACAGGAGGCATTTGGACTCCTCACTCATCGGAATAGGGTGAGAGCAGAGACCATTTCTTCACCCACGTTCAGAGGCAGCCCTAGAAGTGACAGAAGCAGCTCTGCCGGGGGAAAGAATGCCCACCCCCATGCTCCCTGCGCACAGCCGCAGAAGCCGGTGCAGGCCACCTGTTGGACTGGGTTGGTCAGCCCTACATAGGTCTGGACCCACAGCTGCAGCGAGGAGCGGACCTCAGGTGACAGATCCCTCAAGAACAGATAAATCACACTCATCCTCTTCCTCCAGCCACTGCTTCTGACTCCTCCCCATCTCTCTCTCTCTCTCTCTCTCTCTCTCTCTCTCTCTCTCTCTCTCTCTCTCTCTCTCTCTCACACACACACACACACACACACACACACACACACACACACACAACTTCATATTCCAGTAGTCTTTATCCTTATGAAGGGCACTCTCGGCCTCTTCCAAGCTGACCACGATCTCTGAGCGCGCCCCGGCGGCTGCGGATCTCCAAGCGCTTATGCAGGGTGCCAGCTTAACGCACCAGCGGCTGAAAAGCCCCAAAGGGCACGGTGATGAACAACAGTGTCCGGGTTCCAGGGAGCTCCACTGCCTCCTTTCTCCTTGGGAAGCGGGAAGGGAGCACCCTCTCTGGTTTTAGTGACGGGCAATCGGGGGACCCAGCGGAAATCAGCGTGGTCTCAGAGTCACCGTCCCTCCCACTGCCGATCCCAGAATAGGTGCGAGAGCGCCAACTTTCAGGAGTCCCTCGGCCATCCCCACAACCTGCGAGCTGGGGTTACAGGGCGCCACCCCGCGCAGGCTACTCACCCCAGGTCCAGGAGCGGTCTCCGTGGGGAAGCCCTGCAGAGCTGCGCGCGGGAGTTCCCAGGAATGCCTCGGTGTCTCGCTCCTCTCCCGGGCTACGCGGCGCAGGCTACGCGCTCCGGGCCGGGCAGCGGAGAGCAGCGGGTCCCCTGGGCAGCGAGGTGGCAGAGGGCGCGCCGCGCGGCTGGGAGTGCATTGCTTGGGGATGTGCGGGCAGCGCGGGGCTGGGGGCTCCCGGGAAGTTTGCGGCTCGGGGGGCACTCTTCGGACTTCGCGCTCGCTGGGCGCGGGCTGCAGGCGCGTCCTCTGGCTGGGTGCGGTGCCGGCCGGCGGAGCGGTGCCGGTGCGGGCGAAGCAGCTGCAGGAAGCTTCCCCGGCGGCCGCCTAGCAGGAGCGCAGCGGCATCACGCCGCCTGGAGCCCTCGGAGGCGGAGGATCCGGGAGCCAGAGAGCGGAGCTGTCTCCTCCCGGCCGCGAAAGCCCCTCGCTCAGAGCCCCGCTCGCGCTAGCCCGCCGCTCCCCACCTGTCCTCGTCGTGCTCCCCTGCGCTGCTTCGCCGGCTCGCGGAGCTCGGCTGCGGCCAGAGGCTGAGCGGAAGGAGCCCGCGGCTCCCGCAGCATGGAGGGCGAGCTCGCCAGCTCCCGCTCGGGCTCGGGCAGCAGCGGCCGCCGCCTCCCGCGCGCCCACGTGCCGGAGCCCCGGTGTGCGCGCTCCGGCGGGCTAGGGGGAGGCAGGGGGGGGGGAGCTATTTGGCGGGGGGAGGCGGGAGCTGAGCGGTGGGGGCGGCGGGGAAGCCGGGAAGCTGCCGAGAGGCTCCAGAGGGCGCGGGGCTCCTCGTCCGCCTGCAGCTCCGGGAAAGCTGGTGTGCGCGGCGCCCCGGCACTGCCCTCCCTTTGCAGAGCGCAGGGAGCCAGAGCGAAACGGAGCGCGGGGGAGGGGGCCTCACTCGGCAAGATCAGCCGGGAGCCGGGGCCCGAGACAGCTATGGGTCTCCCCGAAGGGACAGGTTCCACTTCCTCCAACCCTCCCCGCTCTGGAGAGCAGAACGGGGTTCGAAAACACTGGGGGAGTCTGCGGGTTCTTAGCGAGAGCTTTTTCCGGCTCGCCCCGCCTTCCTCCCGGAGTAAGCACTTTTCCCGTTACCCAGCCGACTGAAGGGGCTCCTCCTTCCGAAAGGGAGTTGTCTTGTAAAATGGGCCTCACAGGGTCCAATCAACTGACAGATAACCGGCGAGCACCCTCTCGGAGAGGACACCAGCCAGTGTCCTGGTTAACTGAGACCTCTGTAGTTGACAGCCGCGTTGTGTCCTGCATGCCTGGAAGCAGGCCCTCCCTGGGCCTCACTGCCTGCAACACAGAGCTAGGTTCCTTCCTTCCCCATAGGAGTGAGACAGAAATATGTGTGAGAATTTAAAAATTAAAAGCAATTCAACAGCCTGGCAATAGTTCAGTGCTAACAAGAAACGTGCTACAAATGAGAACAAAACTAAGATCTCTGAGGAAAGTGACAAGATTAGCCAAAGGCACAATTGGGGCATCACATGAGGTCACCAGGAGACCATGGTCTCCAATTTCCTCATCACCTTAATGGGAACCCTGAGCCAATGGCTTGTCCTTGTCCCCATGTGGCCAGTTTGCTGGGACCTTGTCTGCTCCCCTGGCATGTCTGCGCTTTTTTCTGCCACACAAATGACCCTCAGCATTAGTGTGACATCAGCAAAAGGGGGGATTCCCTGTGGGGTTTCAGAAAAGGCTTCATGAGAGAAATAGGATTTAAGCAAAATCCTAAAGAATAAGCAGGATTCAAATAATTCCGAAATTGTCATCATCCCAGAGGAAGAGGGAGGTCAAAAGAAAGGGAGCACAAGGACAGCTGGAGCAGCAAACAAGTTTGCTAGGAGCAGAGAGCTTATGTGGGAAGGAAGGGCTGAAAGAAAGAAAAGAAACTTCGTTTGTGAATGATCAGTGCATCACGGTGCAGGATGCATTGGGAGCAGGAAGAGAGCAGGAAAGGAAGGAGTTGCAGGCAGGGAAAACCATCCAGAGGTTCCAGCAGCTGCCTGGGTGCAGGTAACAGAAGCCTGACGAAATGGGATAAGGAGGGACACTGCAATGAATGAAGCTCTTCCTGCTTCTGTTCTTGAAATCCCGCTGTGTAGGACTTTCTTTCGAGGTGACTGCAGGGGACACTGGATGGAAAGGCAGGCATGTCTTGGCTGTGATGGGGCCCTGGGCCCAGCACTCAGCAACAACAGCAGAGGAGCATTTCACAGTGATTACCAGGGCTCTTGGTTTCAACCTGCAGCACAACAGGGTTATCTGGACAGCAGCAGTCCTTGGAGAAGCATAGGTTAGGATTTCTATCAGCCAACCTGAAAAAGGAGGGAAAGTCTCCCTTCTTTGTATTCCTTGGAAACACTGAAAGTTACAAATGAATGGCTGGAAGGGCTTCCTTGGGTTCTTTTGCAGGAAACACTCTCCTTCTGGCACTCTTCCTCCTTGAGTGGGCCCGCAGCAAGAGCATCCCTGGAGCTCCTTAGATACAGAGTTCCCAGCCCTGTGAGACACCCATTAAGTGATAGTCTTTGTGTTGAGATTCCCCGTGGATTCACATGCATACTAAGTTGGAACAGCATTCTAGGCTTCTATCCTAAGCTAAAATTTTAGCTTTCCTAAGCTACATTTTTGAATGTCGTGTGTGTAACAACATTTCATATTACACCATGTTCTTGCACCCAGGCCTCATATTAAAAGGCACACATAATTTAAATAAAATTAGCTTCCAATAACAACCTATCCATACTCTGTGACCCCCTTCAATATGTTATAAAATTGCCTCTAGTTTTAAAAATTTTTGGATATGACTGGTTAATTGATTCTACAACCTGCTAATGTGTTGCAATTTGTGGTCTGAAAAATATTGAGACTTGGTTTAAAAACACGTTAATTCTTTCTGCCTTGGGCTTCTATCACGTGTGTATTTTATCTCTTCTGCTAGACTGTGAGTTCCTTGAGGGCAAAGTTCAGATAGTTTTTGAACTTTAAGATGTGAGTCAGAAGCTGGTGGAGTAGCTCAGTGGACTAAAGCATCTGCTTAAGCAGGCACAGGGACCGGGATTTGTGAGGACCTGCCACTGGGGCACCCCATGATGGCAACTGAGACTGGGTGTGGTGGTGAGCACTTGTAATCCCAGCACTTGAGAGGCTGAAAATAGGAGGATCACTACAAGTCCAATCTATATAGTGAAACCCTGTAGACCCTGTACTAAATACATTTTAAAAAAGAAAGATGTGAGTCAGAAATTAAGAAATTAAGAAAGATGTGAGTCAGAGAGTTTGGAATGTGGTAGTCACCCAATAAATATTCAAGGAATAAATCCAGCAGTGAATGAATGAATTAAAGGTAGAGATTGAGAACAGGTTGAGGGAAGAAGAGGGGTAAAGTTGAGGAGAAGGAAAAACTATACACAGAAAGTATATACCTCAAATCTCTGTTCACAGAAACGTTGACAGTGAACTGTCATCAGAAAAGACTCATTGCTACCACAAGCACACAGTTCTCTACCTCCACTGTGAGTGGGGAACTCCAAGAGAGTTCTCCTTTATTGCTTCTCAAAGTTCCAAGCTTTGGGGAGTGGCGTAGCTCAAGCGCTAACATGGGCAGTAGAGGAGGAAAAGGAATGGGAAGATGACAGAAGCAAGTTAGTACACCCCTGGTAGAGAAAAGGAAAGCTGCTGCGACCTGATTATCCTGACACCAGGGCCACCAACCAGTGGAAGCAAGAATTAGCGTGAAGGACTTGGACTGAGGCAGATTTTGTCTGGTGCATAGATACTAAGTAGGTCTCTTCAGAGAACTTCTTTGAAAGGTGGTCGTTTCTTTGTTACAGAAGATAGGTCACAGGAAAGTACTTATTCTCGAATGTTTATAGAACTTTAGAGTATTAGGGTTTTGGTTGTTGTTGTTCTTTATACTGCAGATTGAAATCAGCACCCTGCACTTGCCAGGCAAGTGCTTAAGCTGTTGCGTTAGCTCCCCAGCCCTATGACGTTTTCAATATACACAAAATCATAATCTTAATGTGGGTATTAGAATCCTAGTGTTCTGCCATGAAGAGAGGCCTCCTGTGACCAGTCATCCAGCTCCTCACTTAAAGAAACCGTGGAAATTCTCACAGGCTGTTTTTTTCACAGGTAGTGCAGGAAAGCTACTGTCCTCAGCCTTGGTTACAGGCTTTCAGACCCCCTTGTCCAATCACATGAGGCTGTTGCTGACTATATGCTCTAGAGCCACTGTTTCAGTACAAAGAAAGAAGAGAGATTACCTGGACTGACTGGGAGGGGTAATATTTACCAAGTTTTACTAGGCACCATAGCAGTTCATTTCATAAAGTCATCATTTAAAAAAAATCCATTTGCTTTCCTGGCAAGTACAAGGTCCTGAGTTCAATCCCTAGTACTACCAAAAAAAAAAAAAATCCATTTAATAGGATTTTTAATCTCTGAGGTTTAGATATGAAAACAAAGGCTCATAGCATCTAAATAGCTTGGATTTTAGAGCTAGGACACTCCAACACAGGTCTTGAACAGAGGTCTATAAAACCCTAAATCCATTTGCAACTTTCTTCCTTTGTCCCCCCTTCCCTACTACTTTCCTCACTCCTCTTTCCTATTTCTTCTCTGTGGAGGACCTCCTGAGGAGAACCAGAAGGGGCTTCCCACAATTCTCCCTGTTTTGCTTCCCACTTCTGACAAATTTTAAGGAAAAAAGATAGAAGATGCTTAGAGGTATTATTATTTGTATCAAGCTGGGAAGACTTTGAGCACTTCAGGATATGCAGAATCTACAACAAACTGGCTAGATGACAACCCAATGCGTGTGAAATTTCACAAAGCTACTGAAAATTGAACCGGCTGCAGCTTAACAGTAAGTTTTGCATGGGAAGACTTTCACTCTCTGTGTGGTTGGGATTCTACATCAGAGTAACACATAGAAACTTAAGATCATTTGGTGGAAGAAGAGTGAGAAATGAATATACGTCATCATAGTTGGCCTAGTCCTATGAGGCAGGACTCTAATAAGCTGAAGCCCAGATCAGCCAACTCTGTCTCAAAATAAAAGCAAATTATAAAAAGACACAGAAAATGGAAAGAAGCTGAAAACTCTAAATTCTAAAGCAAAGGTTCTAAATTCAGACTCTACTATGGAGAAAAAAAGAAGAGGAGAGGAAAAGAGAGGAGAGGATAGAAGAGGAGAGGAGAGGGGGGAAATTTGTCACCCAAAGCCTCAGCAATGTGGAAATGAAGTGCTTCTCAATCTCACATGCTCTACCTGTGCTTATCTGTCCCCTCTTCATTTCCTTCTCTTGAGGTACTTATACTTCTTTCCTCCCTCTTTGCAAAAGAACACTGAATCTTTACTTTTGTGGAAGAAAATGTCTTTAGTGTTTCTGGCCTCTAATCTCCTTTACCAGGAGTATCCTGTTCACTCATTTAGGACAAATGTCTTCCCATGCACGCCAGGAGTTTGGAGTCACAGTTAACAACAAAGTAGCTTGAACTTCAGCCCTGGGAATGAGATAAAAAAAATGGATAAGGTGGTTGGATCATAAATCCCAGATAAGGTATTAAAATGTGTTCACTATATCCCTTATCATGATTGGTCTAATACTTTTAAAAAATGAAAAATTAGGCACATACACCCTAGTTTACATAAAGACAGCAAGGGAGTGTGGGATTGGTGATATTACAGTGTTCTCAAGCCCTCAAGACAAGTGAAGCCCCTTTCTAACGGTCCCTGCCACCTATGAAGATGGACATCTCAACTAGAACTAATGGGAATCAGATGGCCCAAGGTCTCAAAACAGCAATTTTAACTAAAGATTAACCCTATGCCTGGTTTACCAGGGGAAAAGAGAAAAACCCTGAATACCAACTCACAAGCCTGAATTTAAGCCCTTGGGCTGCTCTTCTCTGTTACGTAATCTGAGACAAGTTACATTCTCAACAAAAGCAGGGTCTATTAAGTATGCCCAGCCTAAAGAAAAAAAGCTCTTCTAAGAAGCAAGTGAGATAATATCTGTAAAGCTAGCCCTGTGTAAAATCTAAACCACTGAGAGAATGTATGGGGTTATTAGTAATACAAGAAATAACAGGGAGCCAATGAGTTGTAGCACTTAAGTTACCTTTGCAAACATCCATTTCGCCATGCTCTTTGGAGTAGAAAAAAATCATGCTGCGAGAAATGTAATGAATGTGAAGTGTGTTTATTCTATTTTTATGAGGCATGGTTCAATGAAAAAGATCAGTGCAGCTCCAAAGTGAAGACTAAAAGGTATGTTCAAGCAAAAACGAGAGCTTTATATAGTATTAGGATTAGTCTTAGTAATATAGTAATACCAATAATGACTACCAGCTACCAGTCTTCATGCTAAATTCTTTCGATGTCATAGCTCACTAAATTAATACAAGGTGATCAGCTGGGTTCCATTCTTGTCCCTGTTTGAAAGATGAGGAAATGGAAGCAGCTGAACTAGTTACTCTGAGTCCTAAAGGCATCATGGGGGAGTCCAGCTTTACCTCTACAAAACCTCAATGCACTTCAATCAAAAGTAAATGGCCAATAATATGTTCTCTACTTTGTATATGTCCTTACAAGAAATATATGATAAGTGCAAGCTTTTAACATGGAAAAAGTATGATGTAAAGAAAAGCATTTAATAAGACTATCTGGTCATATATCCACATGTGCTTGACACAGGGTATTTCTACATTAAACATGGATGACTGCTAAGCAGAATTTAACTAAATTAATCATTATACGTCTATTAAAATGGCTAAAATAATAACTGCTGGCTTCAACCGATGGGAATGTAAATGGCATAACCATTTGGAAGACAGTTTGCCAGTTTCTAAAAGCACTAAACACGGTGTTGTCATCCAATCAAAAACTCCCACCCAGCTATTTGTCCAATTTATTTCAAAACAGCTCCACACAGAAACCTCCAGTCAAATACTCATTACAGCTTTATTCATAAAAGTCAAAACCATAAGCAACTGAAATATGCTTGAATAAGTATGTGGAAAAACAGTATTCAGTGATCTGAAGGAGGAAACTACCAACCAATGCAAAGACAGGTGAGAATGTTAATCACACATTGACTCATAAAACAAGTGAATTTGAAAGTGCTATACAGCTCCACTTACTCCACATTCTGGAACAGGTCATCCTATGGAACACTTTAGGCTGATCAGTAGTTTCAGGGACTGTGGGTGGAAAAGCTGAATAAGGAAATACCCAGGATTCTTCTAGGCTGATGAAACTATTTCACACAGTCATAATGGATAAATGACACTGTGCATTTATCAGAATGCATAATAACAGTTGATACATGGTATCAACTTGAGAATTGAGACAGTTAAAACTCAACTAAGTGACTCAGCAGAGTGTTGGAGGGGCTCACTTAGTAAACATCCTGAGCTCATGGCCCAGGAGGACAAGGAGATGGTGTGGTTAATAACCAACATTCGATATAAGGGAGGAATAGAGGCTTGCATTTTCCCTTCTGGTCTTCTTGGGTCTACTCTCCAGGCACTTTCAACTATAGCCTCTCGCCCTGCCAGTCTGCCTTGGATCGAGGTGATTATGGGCTGAAACCTCCACAAACTATGAACTAAATAAAGTTTTCCTCCTTAATTGTGGGACTTGGGTATTTTGTCCCAGCAATGAGAGAAAAGTAACCAAAACACCTATTGAATTTTATATCACAAGAGTGAACCCTAACATGTATAAATTTAAACTATTAGTTAGGAGGTCAGAGAGTCCCAGGAAGGAATATAGACTTTGATGTATGACAAAAAAAACACCATGACAGAAGTGGACAAAATGGTGGGCTTGCCTTAGGTCCTGGAGATGCGTGGAGTCTATACAACTAAAGGCAAAAGGCATTGCACATCGATACTGCGCTAGTGAAGTTGACTTTGTGAAATACATGTCACAATTTATAATATATTTTAGAATTGAAAGTTGTGTAAATGAATGCTATGTAGTAGAAGCCAGATTTCTCACATGAGAAAAGAGACCACAGATAAATAATGGGCACTGGCTGGAAGAACCCATGCAGTGATGGGATAGGGTTGAGGTATCACTGTAGATGATGCTTGGCTTAACATAGATATACATATTCCATTGTATAAAAATACCACAACTTTTTCAACCATTCTACAACCAAAATGGGCATTTTGGTTGTTTCCAGTATACGGCTATCACAAATTGTGCTGCTATAAACATAGGTGCACAAATATCACTATGATATGATGTTTTCAGTACTTATGGGAAAATTCCCAGGAGGGACATAGCTGGATTGAATGGGATTTCCAGATCTAGTTTTTAAGAAGTCCCCACACTGCTTTTCTTAATGGTTGCACCAGTCTATATTCCCACCAGCAGTGGAGAAGGGCTCCTTTTTCCCCACAACCTCTCCAACATTTGTTGTTGGTTGATTTCTTTATGATAGCCATTCTTTCTGGGGTGAGATGGTATCTAAGTGTTGTTTTAATTTCCATTTCATGGATGGTTGGTGATGTGGAGCATTTCTTCATGTCAGATGGTCAGGGTTAACATGAGTAGTGACCATTCATGTTGATGATGCTCTTAATATGATGTCATAAGAAGGGCACTTGACCTCTGTGGTCTCCTCATCAAGAATCCATCACTGCAGACTAATCATGATGACAACACAGGACGAATCCTAGCTAAGAGATACCCTATAAAGTAGCTGATCATGATGCCTCAAAACTGTCAAAATCATTTTAAAAAGTCAAGGAAAGATTGAGAAACATTCATAGCCCAAAGACATCTAAGGACATATGATGACTAGATGAAATATGCAATATTTCTTGGAATAGAAAAAGGCCAGCAGATTAAAACTAAAGGTCTGAGGAGATATCTCAGTGGTCTAAGTGCTTGCCTGGCAAGTATCCCCAGTATCATGCTATGCTGGACCTAGAGCCCTGGGTGCACTGTGCTAGCCCAGAAACCAGGTATGGTGGTGCACACCTACAATCCTAGCACTGGGAAGGCTGAGACAGGAGGATCACTATGAGCCTGAACTGTATAGTGAGACCCTGTATCTAATAAGTAAAAATAAATTGCAAAAACTTATCTGAATAAACTAGAATTTAGTTAATAATATATCAATATTGATTTATTAATTTGTCAAAAGTAGCATGTTAATTATAAAGTATTTGGTATAGGAAGTATACGGGTTTCAGTGCACAAAGTTGGTAATTTTTCTGTAAACTTAAAACATTCTAAAATAGAAATTGTATTTTGAAAAATATAAAAACTATTAAGAACCAAAAAGTTCTAGGAGATGGGTTATAAGTAATACTAAGTTTTCTTTCTTCAAATAATAAAATATTTTGAACAATAAAGCCCAAAACAAAACAAAAGAACATGAAAC
>PVKN010008358.1:0-25255 GCA_004027915.1 Capromys pilorides
AGATGGGGAAATAAAAATGTGTTGGTTACTAATGGGTAATTTGTACATGGCTTTTGGTTTATTTATTTTCTATTTTTAAGTGTGTTTGGAAAACTTTATAGTAAAAAAATAATCTCCAAAATAAACAGATAAGAGGAAAATTTAAGTATTATAATTCCAGATACTCAGGAGACTGAGGCAGGCAGCTTGCAAGTTAGTAGCTAGCCTTGGCAACTTAGTGACAGCCTATTTCAAAAAAAGGTGTGTGTGTGTGTGTGTGTGTGTGTGTGTGTGTGTATGTGTGTGTGTATGTGTGTGTTTGGGGGAAAATGGGGAGCAAACGGAAGGACAAAATATGAAAATATCTGTAGAGAACATTTGTCACATTTTCTGGCTGTACCTACTGAAAATCCTTCCTGCGTTTGGAAAAGTCCTGTCTTAAAAGGATTACTAGGGTTGAGCGTCAAAACATTTTCCCAACTGCCCTTGCAGCCAAAGCCCACAGATTATAGGTTCCAACAGCATGGTACATCCGTGGGAAACTTCTAGAAGGGTACTTACACTGAAAGTGGACAAATTTAGAATGCCATTGCCATCCAGATCTATGTTCTGGTAAAGGTGAGGGGGGTCATTTTTGGTCGTGGCAGTGACTGGAAGGTCAGGTTCCCAATGGAGAAGTGTGAGTGGTGTTACAGGCAGCAGCGAGAGAAGCAGGGTGAGATCCTCACGTAAGTAGTGACGTTTGAACTGTGGCACCCAGCTCCTGAGGGCAGCGGTGATAGAGAAATGCTGTGTCAAAGTTCTGAATGTTATTTCTCAAAACACAGCTCTCATTCTATTTTTCTGGTATTCCAGATGATTCTGTGGATTACCTAACAGCCTTCAGATCAACTCCTTTTCTCCTTACCCAAATACAACTTAAGTGAAATACATACAGGTTGGTGAACCACAAAACACATGTTTAATGAATATTTCTGGAAAAAAAAAAATAAAGAAATTTCTGTGTAACAAAATATATGTTGTATAAAATTTACTTTAACCATTTCAAGTGTATAATTTAGTTGTACTAAGTACATTCACAATATCAGGCAGCCTTAGAACTTCAAAAATAAAACATTTTAGCATGTATTCATATCTTTTGAAGATTTTTAATTCAGGTTAAAAAACATTTGAGGGCCAGCCAGATAGCTCAGTGGACTAAAAGCACCTGCTTAGGCAGACACAGGGACCAAGGTTCAGTTCTCATCGCGCTGTGCTGGCCCTGCCCCTGGGGCACGCTGAGACTGCAATTGAGAGTGGGTGTGGTGGCCTTTGCCTCTAGTTCCAGTGCTTGGGAGACTGAAAAATGGAGAATCACTATGAGTCCAATCTGTGCAGTGAGACCCTGAAGACCCCGTATTATTTTTTTTATTTTTAATTTATTTTAATTTTTAATAGGAAATAACAACATGATAGCTTCAAAACACATTAGTAGTGCATTCACAATAATTGATACATTGAATTTTGTTGTCCTCATAGTAGTTATACAGAGCACAGTGTGTAGACATGATAAATTTTCTAATCTATATTAGTAGGGGAGGAAAAAAAGAAAAACAACTACAACAACAACAAAAATTTTATCTTCTCTTGTGCAAAGAGAGAGTAGTCGTATATATAGTCTAACGTTCCATAATTGTAGTGGGATACCGGTGAAACTGGCATTGTTGGAGGCTGTTGGTATAAACCTCTTGCAGCTCGTCATACTGGTCCAGCTCTGTGTACTATGTCTCGTAATTAAGCTTTTCTGCTGGGTGATCGAGGGCAAGTTAAGGCCCTACCTGTATAATAGATTATTCATCTTTTGTATCTTCCAGGGTCAAATCCTCTCAGGATTAACTTTGGAACCATGTACAGTGCTTTGCAGAGATGTTGCCAGTGTCAGCCATCGGGATGAGTCACAGCCATTGCTCGATCAGTTTGCTCTCTGTGCAGACCCCATATTAAATACATTAAAAATAATAACACTAATAAGTATTTGACTATCCAATTTCTACAATGTTGGTTCCATAGCTCTGTTGTTTATTGCTACTTTGCTAGAACCCAATGGGTGCCTGGAAAATAATTTTTGATGTTGGCTGCCTAAATAAGATGCTCTTGAGTCCATCACTTTTCAGTGCCCAGACATGTGGATGAGTGCTGACAAGTGTATAGATACACCATGTGTGGACAGGTACTCCTTTAGTGGGAAGAAGAGGAGTCATGAAAGGTCACCATAATCCCAGTGCCATAGCTGGGCCAGGGACATTGGGATGCCTTTACCTTCACGTGGGGCAACATTACCGAAACCAGCTTAAAGACCCCTGCGTCTGGGACTGTATCAAGTTATTCAGGATACACCAGTTAGTGTTCACTGCTCAGCAACTAGAGTAGCTTTCAGTGATATCAAGAGTGTCTTAAAGTCTTTGGCAGAAAACTAATGAGACAACATTTCCTGGTGAAAGAGTTAGGGGACAAGTCCATCATTCGTTCAATGGCATTTTTTGAGCATCTGACTCACATCAAGTTTTTTCTGGTTACTGAAGCCTCTGCAGCAAACACACCAATCATGTGCCCGCTATCTAGATCTTACATCTTGAAAGAAGGACAGAAATTAATCAAACATCAGATATGGCTGGCAAGGAAAGTGCTAGAATAAAAAACAAGGTTGGGCAAAGATGGAGAGAGTGACTAGAGTTGTGTGCAGTTTGGGGTACAATTGTTAGGGAAGGTGACATTTGGAAGGGAAAGGAGGGTGCCCTGGGGACATGTAGAGTGTTACAGACCAAAAGAACAGGAAGTACAGAGCTCAGAGCTGGGGACATGCTTGGCAACTTCCAGGGTCAGCAAAAATGTCTGTGTGGCCAGAGTACAGTGAGGTGAGAGTCACAGAAAGGGACAGAGAGGTGACAGAAAAGACACCCTCCTTTGGAGAATGCTTGGTCTCAGATGAGACATTTTCTTGAGCATGGTCTCCACACAAAGAGCAGAAGAGGTCGCCTGCTCTTTTCAGGGTCTTGGTGCTGATCTTTGTCTTGTGCCCCACTGACCATGGTGACTTGTCATTTCCATCTTGGTTTCCTGGGAGCAATGTGGCTTTTTCCCTGCTGAGGGAGGAGCCATTTGTCTATCTTTAGAGAGGCTTGCGCAGAACCTGACCATGGCGCCCTTATCAACCAGGTAAAGATGCAACTGAGAACAACAAGAAAGGGAGAGCCAGTGCTCAGGAGGCAGAGGCGGGAGGCTCACTGTGAGTTCAGGACCAGCCTGGGCTACACAGTGAATCCAAAGCCAGCTTGTACTACATACCATAACTAGACCCTTCTCATAAAATAAAAGAAAAAGAAACAAACGATTCTAGGTGGAAGGCATAGGGAGGGGAGGAAACTCTAAGACAGAGAGGTCCATGATGAAGACAACAGATGAGTACCTCCACACACAGCAGGGTTTGCTTGGCCCTCTTGAAAATAATTGCTTTTATTTCAGCTTGGAGTTTCCTGTTCATTTTCCTGACATGAAGAGAAAAGAGAAAAGACTGCTGGAGCTGAGCAGGGAGTCTAATAAACACAGCGGGTGCCCTACGCTCCTTGCTGGGATGCTGTGGCCCGAGAAAGTGTCAGCTGGGAAGCCAGCACAGCCAGGCCTCTGATGCAATGCAGGGGGGCTAGTGCTGCACCCCCTCCCCCCTGTTCCCCACTGCCACAGACAATTCTGTGATGGAAAAGTGAATCTACTGGAATGAGCAGACCCTTGATGTTTGCTTTGGAATATATCATCCCAGGACCCCCCCACTTCCCAGGCTTCTGCCAGCTCATTTGCTTTTTAATATCCAGTTTAATAGTTTCAATCCTTGCTCTTCGTGACCCCAGGACACCAGTGCCCCCTGGGTGTCTTGGATGATGTCTGTCAAGTGCTGGCAGACACCAGATGTCGCTTGTCACTCGCCCCTACCTCCCACTGTGACTCTGTCACTATCCCCTCACCCTTTTTCCCAATCCTGCCCCCTCCCCACTGTTTCTGTCCAAGTGTGGGTTCAATCTTCTGCTTTGTTGCCTGCTCGCCTCCCAAACCAGCCAGTGTATTGGAGGCAGTGGTGATGGTAATGATGTAACAATGGGGAAGACCAGGACTGAGCCTTCAACTCTCCAGGACCTGCTAGCTTGGGATGATCCTTTCATTTCTGGACATCTTGGAGGGTTGGGGTCTTAGGTCAGGGGTGCTCAAGGTGATATGAAGAGATCTAGGGAAAAGGTCTCAGGAAGAGACTCTACCAACCGGTGTGAAATGTTTCAATATTTCGGCACCTGCTATCGTTGTATAGTAGGTGCTTACCACACAGCCTCTCTGGAACAGATGTGCTGAAGGGCTAGGGACTTTGTTGATCAATGAAATCTTCAACATCACCTCAGGTCTCTCATCTGGGCCTTATTAGAAGAAGCCTTCAGTGGTGGTTTCTCTTCCTGCACCCTGGTAAATTCCTGGAACTATACCCTCAGAAGGGTAACTGTGAAAATTGCTTCTCAAATAGGCTTTCACTTCTAAGCTTAGAATCCTTCCCTTCCTTGGCTCAAACTGAAATTCAAATATTTTTATGTTTGTCAAGGAAAATGGACAATCCCTTCAATGAAGCAACCAAAAATGTTATCTAATGAAGTCGTGGTCAGGATTTTACTTCTTTCTAAAAGTTTATTTATTTGTTTGAGACAGGGTGTCCCTATGTAGTTCAGACTGGCCTAGACTCACTCTACAGGCCAGATTGGCTTCAAACTCCTGGTGACCCCCGTGCCTCAGCCAAGCACTGGGATTATGGGCATGCACCTCCCTCCCAGCTTAACTTCATTTATGAAAAGCAACCTCTGCCTGTGTTCCTTTCACCTTTGCATAGCCAAGGGCCTTAAATGTTTTTCTCTAAGCTGTAGAGCAACAGTTTTATCTCCAGGATGAATTCTGTCCCCACCCCTGGAACAAAGGGCACAACATGAAGTCATCTTTTTAAGCAGCATTTTAGTTTTGTCTTGTGCATGAAAAATCACTTCTCCAGACCTAGTAGTTCTCAACTGCTTTACGGAAATAGATTCATTCATTCATTCATTCATTCATTCATTCATTCATTCACTCATCGCCCTGTTCCACAACGGTGTATTGAAATCCAACTATGCACTGTGGTCTTTTGAGGAAACAGAAGAAAACAAAGAGAACAAAGGCTTCTGCTGTGATGGAGCTTCTATTTTAGGAGGCAGGCAACAATGCAAGATAAATACACAACATGCAGGAGACATGAGTAGAAATAAATGTGAGGAAGCTACAAGGCACATAAGGGGAAGAGGTGGTGCTGAGGGGTGGGCTAATTTCTGATACAGGACTAGGAAAGGTGACATGACAGTCATGGTGAGCTACACAGATGCCTGGGTAGCCAAACCCAGGACACTGAGAAAGCCCAGTCTTTCGGAAAATGAATAAACTGGAATAGGGTCAAGAGTTTGGGAGGGATCCTTTGTTATCTGCTTTGATGATTCAAGAAGGGACTGTCATTTGTTTCCTAAGAAGATGCTCCTTTTCCTTACTTGTGGGCCATCACCACACTTCTCCTGCTCCCTCATTCATCAGCAGGAGGACAAGTGACTCAGGCACATTGGGGTCAGGTTATTGCTTATGATACAAAATAAAAATGAGTATGACATTTCATCCCTTGATGTCCTTCAAATTTCTCACAAGCTGATCAGGAATGGTAAATTAATTATGGGCTACATTGATGTAGCTGAGCCAAATAGGTACAGCTGTTCCAAATTGGTTCTGTTGTAACCACCAAATAACAAGTGTTTGCCACCAGTTATCCAGAAATACATCAGCACTGGGTGGCTTTGCTGGCCCACAGACTGCTACATGTACAAACAAGTGGCAATGCATAGGCTGATAGGACCTACCATCAACTAACAAGTCATCAACTTCTAAAAGAATTTCAAGGTTGAAAATAGTTCTATCATTTAACCGCTCATGTGCCTGTCACATCTGTGCCCTTTGCATTGAGGTGGCATTCTTAACAATAAGGTCCACATAGGTGACCTTGGCAAAAAAAACCCAGTGTTAGTGTGGTGGCTTGTAGTTGTGGCTACTTCTACCTCTGGAGATGTTGGTGCATGGAGCTTCCCATATCTGTCTTGTTATCCTGTGGAACAGCATCTTTGGAAGGACTGTTCGGCCTTTCAAAACTTAGATTCAACTAATGGCTAGAGAAAGCTAATGTTAGAATAGCTGATCCTAGAAAAAACAAGTCAATGAAACTCACAGATGAATGGGTTCTAATTCCAACTTCCTTATGTATTTGGGTGAGTCATTTTATCCCTCTGAGCCAGTTTCCTCATCTGTAAGACTGGGAGTATAATGATACCAAACCCATAGGGCTATTTCAAAGAAATGAAATAGTGCATATATTTTATTTTAATTTTATGTATTTGGTGCAGGTGTCTCATTGTGCAGCTCAGATTCAACGTGATCTTCCTGCCTCAACCTCCCCAGTGCTGGGATTACAGGTATGCACCACCATGCCCAGTCTTTGTGGCCAGCGTGGTGTGCCTGGAGCAGGGCTGGCATGACATGTGGTACAAGGGATGGAGACTGGGTCCTGGTACTTGCATAGGCAGGTGCTTAGACTGCTGTGCTGTCTCCACAGCCCGGAATAAAGCATATAGAACATCTCATGTGATGCCAAACTTGGCAATAAATCATGGCTGATGTTATTTTAGTTATTTTGAAGAACAAATGAAATTATAATTGTGGAAGTACTTTGTCCTTTGTGCAGAATCACTGGACCGTCCTCAGCAGCATTGCCACCACTACCATTAGCTCACCACTGCTACAATCAACGCCATCAATGTCAACACCATCACCATCATCATTATCTCACCACCACCATCAATACCACAGCCACCACCAAGAATCTATCATCTGTAGAAACTGACCAGCCCCTCTTCACTGTAATACATTTAATTTGCATTATTTCAGGATGATGATACAGTCTGCTACAGGGAAAGATGTGGGACTAAAATTAGAAGCCAGTGTTCTGGCTGAGTTTTTCTCATCTGGACTTCCTTGGAAGTCATTTAAACTCTAGGGGCCTGACTTGAGTATCTGTCAGATGGGGAAGTTGGACCTCAAAATTTCCACTGTGCTCAAGAACTTTACAATGCTATATAAAGAAAAGGCAAGAACTGGAACTAGGGATATCTGCAAACTGGAGAGAAGGGGTCAAGTAAGTTTCAACTTGAGCCCTAGCTTCCTTGTTTTCCCCTTTCAGTCTCAGTCTAACCAGTCTGTTCTCCATGTTGGGCCATTCCAACATGATCTTTCTGAATGCAAAGCAGCACTTGGTGGTCCAGGATGTGTCAGTGACTTCCCACTGCCTTCAGAATGAGAGGAACACTGCAGTGCGCAGCACGCAGAGGACAGCTTGTAACCACAAAACACTGAAGAGAACATGTGTGTCCCCAGTGCAGGACACACACAAAAGTCAAACTAATATTGTGGATGCTAAGAAATAATGTGGAAAATATTTATAAGTTAAGAAGAATCCAGATTGTCTTCTGGATGCTTTTTTATTTTGGTGGGACCAGGGTTCAAACTCATGACCTTGCACTTGCCAGGCAGGCACTTGTGCCTCGGAGCTATCTCCCCAGCCCCTATAAGTTAAAATTTAAGCAAATACATATTTTTTCTATAACTTTTTTAAAAGACTGAATTTTTAAAACTTGAAAATAGAAATAGCAATTGACTTCAGCAACTTTTCTCCATTGTCATAATTCTACTATGTCATAATTCTACTGCATTTTTTCTTTAATGGGAGTGCACTCGTTTCCTAGCAGCTGGGCCAGGGTGAGGGCATACCTCAGTGGTAGCATTTTTGCCTAGCATATATAAGGTCTTGAGTTAGTCCCCAGTATTGGACAAAAAAAATTTTCATTGCTTTTTTTTTCTTATTCCGAGAAATCAGACCTATTCACTTAAAGTTTTTCTTTGCTATTTTTATTCTCTTTAAAAAATAAAAAAGAAGCAAGAGATTAAAAATATTCTTTATGTAAGACATGTTCTCAAGGAACACACAAAAAATAAACCATCTACACTAGTAAAATAAATAAACAAAAAGCTTTAGAAAATGCAGCTAAGAATAAGATTTACCTTTAGGAGCCAGCGAGCTAGCTCAGTGGTATAAAGTACCTGCTTAGGCAAGCTTAGGCAACTGCAGGGACCTCGGTTTGATCCCTGGAACCACCTGCTGTGGCAGCCCCACCCCCAGGGCAAGCTGAGCCAGCCATAACACACACACACACACAAAAAAAGATTTACCTTTATTCTCAACTTGTCATAAATGACACCACAAAACTTCTAGTATATTCTTATTGATATGTACACACTCATGAAATTTTAAAAATTCTGGAACCCAGCATGGCCAAACCAGGTGAGTAATACTCTTTATAGCTCTCTCTTTGCAAGGCTTACTTCTACTCATTGTTATACATTTCATTTGAGGATCCAACATATTTTTGCTTGTTTTTCTGCATTGCTGAGATTGAACCCATAACCCACTGGGAGTGAACTGATGGCACATGTACCACAGTGGGCTATTTGTATCACTGAAGCTCTAAAATCTTCACCATCACTGTCATAGCCTCTTACCAGGCAAGTACACTAGCACTGAGCTATATCCCCAGCCTTCTTGCATTTTCTACCCTTTCATTTGATTCATTCTTCTTCTTCCATTGATTCTTCTTTCGCTTCCAGGATTCCCATGATGAAAAATGCTTCCAGGTACGAGGAGAGGAAAATGGTGTTGTATAGGAGAATGGTGGTGGCTTTCTTATTCTTAGTTCACTTATCAGTGCTCATAACTTAACTTTAGAATCTCTGGTTGCAGTATAATAACAGAAGGATCAGTGTTTCTAGCACTAAAGTTGTGAAATTTTCTCACCATCTTCACAAATCTTTCTTAGGGTTTCTGACTAGCTGACTCCTACTGATGGTAAGGCTGAGGAAATGAGAAATGAATGTAGGATGAGGCTCTTCGATGGGTCCAGCCCACACAGTCCACAGCTGGGTAACTGGGGACATGAATCTAGTGTCAAGTACATTCATTTATGCTCACAAAGGTAGTTTCACCAGAATTGGAACCTCGTAGGAAGTTTTTTATAGAAATTCAGCCCACTCACCTGGCCTGATTCTACGTGCAGCCATGCCATGGGGTTTGCCCGGTTGATAGCAAAAACAGCACATTCATCCAACAATCTGCTTGCCTGGTTACCAAGATGTCAATGTCCTTTCTGGAGCTTCAGATGTCCTCCCTTCTCAAAACAAAAAGAGGAACCCTACAGGAGTCAGTTCTGTAAAGAGGTAGGGGAGAGGGATCCGGCAGCTTGGTAAAGGTAAGGAAGAGGCTGACAGGTTCCAAGGATCTGGACAAAACCAAAGTGGCCTCTGGGCAGTGGACAGGGTATGGTAAAGGATCCAGTGTGTTTCCAAGGGGTTGAATGTGGGGAGCAGCTGAAGCCGGAGATCAATCACACACGAGGGGCTGGGGCAAGGCAAACCAGAGAGGAAACACTGAACAAGCTGCTCCAACTCCAAGAACACATGGTGTCTCAGGCTACCATGCAGGCAGGTTGCACAGGGGTGTCATGTGACATCAACCTGCCAAAAGTAAAAGTAACTGCACTGAAGTGGTTGAGCACTTTCTGGAGAGGGGCTCCATCTGGTCTCCGCTTTCTGTATTCTGATTCTTATCTGTATTTCTTCATCCTCCCATTGTCCTTCTCTCCAGGAACTTCAAGAGTGATGCTGGATGCAACAGCAAAGGCCATGGTGAATGACTTGGTTGCCACTCCAAAAGCAGCAGATAGATGCATAAGTTTAAGCAGAGCAGAGATGTGAGATTGAGCTTGAGTACATCCTTTCTCCTTACTCTCCTCTCCGAAGTGTCCCCATCTTCCTGAGGACTGCTCCCCCAACTGGGCATATGACTCACAAAGGCTCGGACTGCTCTCCTGGGAAACTGAAAAAGCACCTGGGACCTGTTGTCCCAGGAGCAGGACTACTAACCCCTCAGCAAACAGAGGACAGGAATGGAATCCTAGGAACTTCCAAGAGGGAAGGGATCCTTCAGTTCCTGGGGCCGAAGACTACAACAAACCTAGGGTACACTAAAATCATCTGCTTCACTTTCATCGTGTTTTAGTATAGTAAATTGCATTCATAAGTCAGACTTGTTCCTAACCCTGTCAAAATGAGTTTCACATACCTTTGACACAAATATACAATGTAAAACATTAAAAAACAAAACCTCCACATCACCACTCCTTTTCCTCTTGTTTCCAGACATCCTGGACTCCAGCTTAGCTCTGTACTACTATATACTGTCTCACCGTACAGTAGCACATAGCAGCACAGCTGTGACAATGCCTAGCAGACACTTATGCTGCTTCTACAATTTGTTCACATCTATGAACGTCCACAATGCAGTCTATTTGTATCTGTGAAAGCTCGAAACTTGAACGTTCCTAAGTCAAAATCTACTATAATTGCATCATCTCACCCTGTTTTCCCTCACTTGACCACCTTGTGAGAGGGACTAGCGAGTGTGTGGAGAAAGAGCCTTTAGGGTGCAGCTTATCCACAAATTAAACAATCTTGCTGTCTTTCGAAGCAGTCTGTTCCATTCTCTTAAAAAATAAGCCTAACCCTTGAATGGTCATGCTGAAGTTCATTGCATTGTCTCCCTCTTGGTCTTATCTTGTAAAATTTTAGTGTTTTCTTCTCTCAATTGTCTTGTTCCTTGCAAATCTTTTAAATCTTACCATGTAGCTACTGCAGTCTATCTTCTAAATTATGAAAATTTTAATGCAATAAAACAATCATCTATTGCCTGAACACAGTGTTAGATATTATCAAGCAGATACTCCAGTGAGTGTCTGCTCTCTCTATCTCTCCTCCCTCTAAAACACAGACACCCACACCCTGTATGTACCCTGCCTCGCCTCCCCACCACCAACCCTCAAACATCAGCTTCAAGTTGGGACTCCTTGAAGTCACCTGTGTCAACCGTTCAGCTCCCACTGACCCATTTCCTGCCCCAGCCTGTGGGGGCTGGCTGGCACGGGGATGTTCCATCTGCTCAGTGAAAAGTTAAATGTCACAGTGATGTTTATTTGCTTTGAGGTCTTCCGGTCATGGTGCGTGGGGAAACTTACCTGTCTCTGTCAGACTCCTTCCTCCTCCCCATTCTGTGGTGAATGTTTGCTCATTCCTGACCTCGACTCCTTCCTGTGGTGGGGTTTTCTATTGTTTCACTAATAAAAACAGCAGCAAGCCTTATCAGGAACTTACTCCAAACGAGGCTGGCTTTTCTGTACCTGTGGACATCTTGACTCATCAAACCTTCACATGCTGCATTTGAGGTCCAGAAAAATCACAAACCCTATTTTACAGATAAAGAAACTGAGGCGCTGAGTCATTAAGTCATCTACCCAAGGTCACCCAACTACTAAAAGGCAAAGTCTGCGTCCTTAACTATAGGAAAGTTTACTTCTCTGCTCCTCCTTACTCCCCACCCACCCACTTAGCTCCTATATAACTGAATTCAGCTAATAATTGTTACTTTGCCTAATGCTGTGTTGGGTGCCTAGGATTCAAGGACAACTAAGTTGAAAGAAGGTGGCCACGTGTGGAAGGGGCTGAAGTGCCACGGAAGATGTGGCTCAGTGGTCTGGAGCCTTTTCTGTCCTCTCTGTGACGTACCAGTGGGCATACCGCATACCCCCCCCCCCCCCTGTGCCGCTAGTCTCTCTTCCACCGGAACACACTATTGTATTTGCTTCCTCTGTCTCATTGTTCAGTTTCTGGAACTTCAGTTTCCTTCCCTTTTGTCCCAGAAGAGCAAGTTTGTTTGTTTGTTCGTTTGTTTGTTTGACTTAAAACAGTGCTTAAGGCCAGGCATGGTGGTGCATGCCTATAACCCTGGAACTTGGGAAGCTGAGACAGGAGGATTGGTGCAAGTTCGAGACCAACCTGGACTACAAAGGTGAGCTGAAGGCCAGCCTGAACTGCACAGTGAGACCCTGTCTCAAAAAGACCAAAAAAAAAAAAAAAAAAAAAAGAGAGAGCATCAACATTTCCATATGGCAGCAGCTTCTTGATGTTCTACCAGGCAGACCTGTTTCTCTGTCCCATGTCCTTGGAGGTGGCATGTGGCTGCATCTGCCAGACGGAGTGGGGATGGAAGCAGTGTCTGTTGAGTCTTCCTTCCTCCCTCCTCTCTCCTGGCTGGATTCCAGCACCTGCAGGAGGACACTGGAGGCACCCAAGGTCCACGCCCATCTAAGAATCACCATCCAACTTGCTTGTTCTAACCACTGCCCTATTGCCTTTGCTAGAGCAGGTTCCCCTGGCTTGACGTTCCTTGGGTAGCTTACAAAAGCTAACTGTTGTTTTCATTCTTTAATTTGTCTTCAGGAAATAGTCTCTCAATAGTGTTTGCTCTTGCCTTTCTAGTACAGCAGATCGAAGCCATGGGTGTCTGGGAGTCCTAAGGGGCACTGAGCCATCTGAAAAGTGTATTCTCTCTCTGAGGAGTGGAATCACCTTGTGCTATATGAACACAAGAGTCACAGAGTGACTTTGGACTTGTAGGCTTTGCTTTTGATAACAAAATAACAGCGACTATATTGAAAGAATTCCATAAATACAAAAACACATACCTGAATATTGTAGTCTGAGCACCTAACATGTGCCAAGTACCATGCCAAGCCCTCTCCTTGCAGTAACTCATCTGATCCTGGCAGCAGCTGTAGGCAGCAGGCATCATCATTACCATCCTAGGATACACTGAAAGGTAGACTGGGCAATGTGAAATTATTCACTCTGTCCCTGGAAGGCCCAGGGAGATGGAAAGCAACTCCAGCCTGCAGCTTCTGGGGCTGCCTGCCTCACCCTCCCCAACTAAAGGCTTGCTTGGCTGTGAATATCCTTACCATCCTATAGAAATGCTTAAAAAATCACAGGGAACTCCAAAGTACGAAGAGATAAGAGGGAAGTTATTCACTCTTATCCCTGGATAAGGCGCTGCAGAGCCAGAGTTGAAAGGCCATTTGACAAGTTGGCATAGTTTCTCAGCCCCCAGGCCCTGGCCCCAACTACCTTCCCTTTACATCCTGTTTCAGTGACCTTTTTCAACCCAGAGCTCTTTGCATAATTTCTCTCCCTTGGCCCACTGCTTACCACAATTTATGCAATCAAAATGAAGTCAATTTGAGCAAAGCCCCTGGACCTTATAATTCTGCCTATTTTTCAGCAGTCTGAGATTCCCCATCACCTTAGCAACCAGCTCCTTGGTTGAAGTGGGGCCCCTGAAGGTAAGCAAATGCAGGAAGGAAGCACAGTGCGGGAAGGCCCAGGGAGATGGAAAGCAACTCCAGCCTGCAGCTCCTGCTGCTGCCTGCCTCACCCACCCCAACTCAAGGCTTGCTTGGCTGTGAATATCCTCACCATCCTACAGAAATGCTTAAAAATCATAGGGAACTCCAAAGTAGAGAGATAAGTGCATGATTACAATTATAGTAGGTTTGATTAAATGTCTGCAGAAATGGTATGCTAATTTCCTGAATAAGTTGGGACTTCATAAAAAATGCATGATGCTTGGAAACAAGAAGTCTTACTTTCCTTTGCTAAGATTTCCTAGTTTGCATACTGAGCATGAAGAAAGTATAGCTCATTGTCGAATATATTCTTTGGAAGCAAAGTATGTCAGAAATGAAATTTTAAAAGTCATGTTTTTTACAGTCAGAATACTAACAAAGATTACTTACATTGGTCAAATACTTAATGCATGAGATACCGATGATTTTTAATATGTTTGCGAGGCCATGGGGTGGAGCTTCCAAGAAAAAAGAATCTCTTAAGTCACTTTGAACGGTACTACTTTCACTAAAATTGAAACAACTCAGTGTGGGGAAGACACAATGCTTGAAGGGTGAGCTCAGTAGGGGTGCCCTATTGAATGAAGTGACATCCTTTACCTGCCCTATCTCAAGTGAGAGTGACTAACATGTCCAGTAAGAAGCCAAGAAAAATCTGCTTCCCACTTTCCCTTCCTTATAGAAGACTTGGATGTGCTTATTTTGGGGGGTGGGGGGGTTGTGGAGGGGTTGCCAAGCCTGGGGTTCACTTTCTCCCCTTCACTGAGGTGGGGCGTACACCTTTCTTATTAGTGTGGTGGCTGGAGAGGTCATTTGGACCTGGAGCAGTGACAAACTCACATTTGTTTTCTTCTCAAAGTCCTGGATGGGACGGGGAGCCAAGTGCCATCTGCCTCATATCAGGGCTGGTACAGGGCAAGCTCCGTGACGAAGCTAGAGTGGAGGAGTTTATCAGGGTTAGGCCTTTGTCCTTGGCCTCCCCTGTCATCTCCTGATGAGTGGGGAAGGTCCAAGGAGGCCCCAGCAGTAGGAGCACGGACCTGGATGAGACAAAGTCTCAGCATCCCACTTTTGTCCTTGATAATGAGAATCATTTCCTTCAGATCTGCACAAGCTCCTCCTCTCAGAAAACATGGGCTAAGTAGAAGCTTGGGCCTGAAATTGCCTTAAGGGGTTTAAAGCGTGGTTTCAAGTGTGGCCCTCAAACCAGCAGCCACAGAAATGCAGACCAAAAGCCACAAGCACAAGTCCTACAGGTACCATGATTGCTGTGGAAGCCATTGCTGCTTGCCAGCCCGGCCCGTGAGTCGCATCACCACCACATGCTTGCCAGGGTGGACAGGCCTCCGAAGGCTCAGCCTGTGATAAGCCACAGAAGCAGAGGATGGTGGGAGGCTGGGAGCTGGACCAAGGGAGGTAGCCGCTGGTGACAGAGTTTCAGGCACCTGGGACAAAGGTATCACAGGGGCTGGTGTATCTAAGGGAGCCCCTATGGGCACAAATTTGACCCAGCCCACCAGGACAGCTTTAGTCAGGAAGAGAAATGTGCCCAAGACAGTGGAGAAGCCCCAGGCCAGCTGCACATAGCAGTGAAGTCGTTGGTGTGGTGACTGGTGGATAGAATTGAGGTTGTCAGTGTTGCTCACAGCTTCAATATGGGGCAGTAGACACGTGGAGACCATGAGTGCAAGGAGGTGGACAGCCACCAACACAGTGGTGCAGGCACTAACAGCCACCAGCAGGCCTGGTGGGTACTCGTGGTCGTTCTCCAGCAGTACCTCCACCGTGGCCACCTGGCCAAGCCTGACGGCAGGGCAAACACGCGGCTGGAGGCCTTGAGCTATCTCCCTGGCCAAAAAGGAAAAAAAAATTGCAAATCAGGGGTTTGCAGGTTAGCTCAGTGGTTTAAGCGCCTGCATGGGCAAGCCCAGTCAGGCACAGGGGACAGCAGTTCAATTCCCAGACCCAGACCCCTCCTTAAGGCAGCCTGAGCCAGCCAAAAAAAAAAATCCTTCCCAAATTTTGGGGACCAGGATTCAATCCCTGGCTCCGCAAGCCTGCCTGACCAGCCCTTAAGACAGCTTGGGGAAGCCAAAATAAATAAATAAACAAATTAACTAATTAATTAGTTGCAAATTGTATCTGGTCAGGTGTCACTGGCCAATGATTTGCTCAATGTCAGTATTCTCTGCTGCTCTGCCCGGTCAGCCCCCCACTTGGCTTGTTCCTCTCTCTTCCCACGTCTTGGCCCCTTATCTGGCATGCACTGAGTACTCCATTCATTTTTGTAGTGTTAGTTAATAAGACTGATAACCCGTGTGACCACCCCCAGAGGGTGGTAAGAATAGACCCAACAACTAAACTTCTACACCAATGGGAGAGGCCAAGCCACTCGCATTCGGCACCTGGGCCTGAGTCCAGTACAGTAGCCAGAGGTTCACAAACTTGACCTGGTATCAGGATCCCCTGGAGGTCTTGTAAAAGCTCGGACTGCCAGGACCTGGCCCCCCACCCGCACCTCCAGTTCCTGACATGTAGGGCTGGAGCAGGAGGCATGATGTGTATTTCTGACAACTTCCAGCTTTTCCTGCTGCTGCTCTCAGAACCCCAGCTAGAGATCACGGCCCGCTACATTGAAAATGTCTAAACAAATGTCTTTATGTTATAAAGATGGAATGTGAAGTATTCACGCTGACAAAATGTCAACGTGACAAAAAGCATTGTCAGACCAAGGATATGAGTGCTGTCTCAAGCCCTGGTGTGCTTTTTTGGTGGTGGCCTGACATGGGGTGTAGACAGAGGAACCAAGGAACGGAACATAGGACTGTGCTGGCGGCCACAGGGTGATGATTTAGGGCTCAAAGTTATCTTCCATTCGGGAGTGCAAAGTCTCTTGGGTAATTGTCCTTGGAGGCTTCACTTTTCCTCTCCAGCGCCAGCCTCCTGGGTCGCCAGCAGTGAGATTCAGGTGCCTGCACCTGGCTCTGTGTACTCGCTTCCCATCCAACAGGAACAGAGGTAACAACCTATCTCCTGTCTTCCTGGCCTAGAACTTCAGCACTTTACATTTATTTTTTTCTCACAAAACAATCACAGTATTCCACAAGGTAAACATACTAGTTTTCCATTGCTGCTATAGCAAATTACAACAAGCTTAGCAGCTTCAGCTAGCAAATGGGTTACTACGGTTCTGAATGTCAGAAGTGTGGCACTGGTCTCACCGGGCGGGACGGATGTCAAGTTGTTGGCAGAGCTGTGCTCCCTGTGGAGGCTGCTGGAGAGGACCCATTCGGAGCCCTTTCTGGTTGCAGAGCCGGACACATTCCTGGTGGACAGGGCCTTCCTCCCTCTTCAAAGCCAGCAATGCTCAATCCCATCTCCTGTTTCTCGCTTCTGCTTTAAAGGAGTCTGATTGCACTGGGCCCATGCGGATGGCATCGAGCTGGTTTCCTGGCCTTACAAGCTATAGGCAGCTGCTTTCACCTGGGTCCCCTCCAAAGCAGAAACTGAGGCCAACAGACCAAATCGATTACTTTCCTAGGGAGTGTGAGGCTGTGAGTGGAAGAGGAAGGGTTTCGAAGATTGGCTTCTAACTTGCCTTGCCAGGGCTAGGTGCTACCAGGCTGCCTCTGAGGGAAGCAGGTTGGCACTGATCACTAACTGCCTAGAGGAGGTTAAAGTAAGAGACAGTTTTTGTGGCAGAGACTTTGAAGCATGCTACACTTGATCCAGTCAGCTCTCCTGACCCTGAACAGCTGAATCCAGGGTTCAGGCCCTATCCCTGCCACTGCAGCAACCTGTGCCATGAAGGGATATGAGTGCCATTCAGCAGGTAGCCCCGGCCTCCCTAAGAGGGAGCACCCTGGTTCTGACATCACTCGTGGAAGCATCTTGTACCTGGAACCACCTCATTGAGGCATGAGGAGCTTTTCTCTGAGACCACTGCCACCCTCCCCATATCCCCTGGGTTTGCCCATCCCTGTGGGGAGCGGTGGGGGTGCTTTCCAGGGTGTTCCTCATGGTGACACCACACTGATAGCTTCAGAAATAGTCCAACCATTGAGGAAGGTGATATAACAATGACCAAAAGATATGGAAACCATAAAGCTTTTTTTGATTTTTAGGGGGGTTATTTTTCCCACGGAAATACCAAAGAACTGACAGAGTTGCTCGTGTTGTCATTGATGGCGGGGAAATAGAAGGAAAACTTGACTCTTGGTACAGGGAAACCTACCAACTGGCAGAGCGGAGGATACTGACCGTGTAAGATGTTCCTAGCATATCAAGCTCCGTTTTACCTTCCTATTTTTCTGAGATGAATTTCCAACATTTTTGCAATGAATGTGTTTGGGGTTTTGTTTTTAAGAGAAAAAATTCCTATTTCTTATTAAAACTAAAACCATCATTCCTCTCCGCTTCACAGCTCTCTAGATGGGCATACTGATGTTGGCTGCCGAGTCTCTGCCTACAGCCCCTGGCTTTTTGCTGAGCAGACCCGACCATTCCCTAGGGATTCCCACACGAGCATCCAAAGTCCTCTCAAGCCCCCCTACACCTCCTTGCGAATGCTCCTGCTTTTATCCACCAAGTTCTGTGGTGTTGGTGCATTTTTTTTCTTATCCAGACCCTGGCTCCTCATCTTCTTCTCATCTCTGGTGTGATTCCATCCCCAAGTGCCATGGAATTTTCTTCCAGATTCTTCTCTGGGACCTGCCAGGCCCAGGTCTCTGGCCCCTGCCTCCCCTTGCACCCCATGTAGACCTCTCTCTCCCTTTCTATCTTCACCCAGTTTAAGCTCAGAATTGCTGATCACTTGCTTCCTCAGAACTTATACACAGGCTGCTCCTCACCATCCTGCCTCTTGGCTTGTGCATACCCCCCTCACACACTGTCCCATGCATCACATGTAAGCAGTCACCTCCCAAGAGATGCTCCCTGGCTTTCAGTGATCCTCCCATGCTATTCCTGGTCAGTGTACCTGTTCTGCCAGCTGCAGGACACAGCGGTGATAGGGCTTCCACCGTCACCTCCTCTCAGATGGCAATTCCAGCCAGTTGTATTCAATCTCGCCTACTGCCCCATGTCCATAGAGGTGGCCAAAACCCCTCACCTCAGTCAGAGGATCTGGAATGCCTGAAGAGATGGGGAGCCAAATGTGCTTGTGTTGTCTGTATAGGGGGCTCACCCTGAGACAGTCTAGCCCTTCTCTTTCCTGGTCCGTCCCCTCCTGTGAAGACCTTGTCCATTCTCACCCCTGTCCCCATGTTCTTGATGCTACCCTGTCTTCTCTTGCCCTATTGAATCTAAACCTGGGATTATGTGGTCTCTGTGAGAGGAAAACCAGCCTCAGTGAGCTGCTAACATCTAATGTCTCCCTGTGGCATGAGGAGGGGTGTTGCTGCTTAACTTCCTTTCTTTTTTATTGTGTGTTGACTTAGTATACCAGTAGGAAGGACAGAGATGAAGTATCAGGAAAACAGCCTCATTAACACTTGCCACATCACCGTGCCCCATACCTACCTAAATGTGTTCACTGGTTATTTAGTCAGTTTTCCTGTCACTGAGACACAATTCCCAACGCTCACAATTTAAAAGAGGACAGGTTTAATTTGCCTCATGGCTTCAGCAGGCTCAGGCTGAGGTCAGCCAGCTCCAAGGCAGGAGCACGACGGCGGAAGGGCAGGGCCGAGCAAAGCTGCTTGGTTCATGGCAGCAGGGAAGCAGTGCAGAGGAACAATGCCAGGCAAGAAGGGGTCAGGGACCAGACCCAAATGCCAAGGCTACATCTCCATGACCCATCCAGACACACCTAAGTGTACTCTACCAACTGGGTGAATCTCAGGCCAGTCCCGCTGCCACTCCACCCTAACTGCCCTGACTGTTTGCCGTTTGACACTGTGTACGGTTGGATCACGCCCCTCTACCCTACAGCCATGTTCTCCTGGGACCTCAGAAAGTGACTGTTTTTGGAAATAAGACATTTGTAGATGCAACTAGTTAAGATGAGGATTCTGAATTAAGGTAAACCCTAAATCTGAGAAAAACTAATAGTCTTTTTAAGAGAGAAATTTGGACACAGAAACATAGACACTCCAAGGAGAAATTCAAGTGAAAACAGAGGCAAAGACCAGAGAGGGAAGCCAGATCACCAGAAGCTGGAAGAGGCCGGAAAGAACTCTTCCCTAGAGCAATGGGGCAAGATTTCAGATCTTCAGTCTCCAAAACTGTGAGACGCAAAAAAAAAAAAGAAAAAGAAAAAGATTAAGTTATTTTCCACCAGCCATTTAGTGATTCTTTGGTAGAGCAGCCATAAGAAACGAAGAGACACACGGGACCCGAAGGTCCTGGAGGAACACGAGGCCGACTGGTTTGTTCACTGTTGGGCCATAGCTTCCAGATCAGCGCATAAATGGGCCTCAGTAAATTTTTGTTGAATGAAGGAAACAAGGACTGAGTTGCTTTGCTTCACTTCCTGGAGGAGAACAACAGCAAGAGAGTGAGACGTTGAACTTGGCTTGCCCTTCACAGTCTCACTTCCAGATGTTGAAATGACTATTTTTGGTGAATGCAAATTGTAGCTGTGGCCAGCATCTTCCGCCCAAGCCTGCAAATGCACATGTTGAGCCAGGGTTACAGTCACAGGAGTTTATTTTTAAAGTGACCATGCCTGACCTCCAGGCTCAGAGGCCAGCAGACTTAGACTTTTGCCACCAGGGCCACCAATCAGACAAAAGCCACGTGCTATAAAATGGAAGAAGCCCTCCGCCTTCCTTTCTCCACTGCAGCTGAGGAAGACCTTTCCGTCCCATCTGTCGCCTATACCCTGACCGCTCTCTGGCACGATTGACACCCACAAATCTTAAGCTATTGCTGTTGGCTCAGAGCTCCAGTTTCTTGAATTAAATTATAGGCGTGAGTGGGGCACAGAGCCCGTGGTGTGGCAGCGGAGCCAGCTCTCCCACGAAGCAGAGTGCTCCTGCTGACCCCGAGTTCTTCCAGAGAAGGGCTGGGCAAGCATTCTCCAGAACTGCTAGGTCTCCACTTATTTTTCCTGATAACTGGACTGCAAGGAAGCAGTAACCGGGTGGTGCAACACGGGTTGCCAAATACCTGGATTCTCCTTTGTCTTGCAGTTCTCCCCGGCTCCTGGTTTAAAAACACTCCACCCAACAGTTCAGCCAGGATGTGAAACTAACAGTGATGATGATGATGATGATGATGATGATGATGATGATGATGATGATGATGAAAAATAATATTCACCTGGTGGGACGTAGGGTAACGTTTTCCTTTTCCTTTTCACAGATTGCATTTTTCTCATTTAGGCTTTTACCAAATAGTAATAATAATAACAACAACAATAATTGAGCCACCATCTAAGCAAACAAACACCTGTGTTACTGTTTGTCCCCAAACTGGGCTCCTTGGGAGCCCATTCACACACCTGGAGCTGCCCCTGGTTGAGGACTCCCCCTCCTGCCGCCTTGTGCCGAGAAGGAGAACTGAAATCTTCACAGAGGCCGTTCTGAAAATACCAAGGAATAATGCTGCTGACGAACAGGGTACAGACTATAGTTTCACCCCTGCACTGGCTGCTTTCCCTTCCCTCCTCATTTCTGTCTCCCTCCCCGCTCATCTCTCCCACACCACTCTTCTCCCAGCCTCTCCAGCTATAGGAGATTCCTTCCCACCCACTCTCCCAGCTTCTCTCATTCAGGGAAGTTGGGCCTGGGCCTCCTTTCTCTGTTTCTTCTCTCTACCTGTCACCCTGTGCAGCCCAACAGCTGAGCTGGCTGAACTAACAACCACAAGCTGTCCTTCCTTCCCAGGTACCACATGGCTTCCCCCCTACACTGGAAACCTTCGGCAAATGTGCACAACCACACCTTTGGTTACATACCTTATCTGGGAGAATTCTGGGCTGGCCTTTGTCATGCTGCCCCTTCCTGTGACGTCAGAGAGCTAGGGTGAGGGTAGATGAGATGGCAGCTGGCCAGGGCCTCCCTGGCACTGGTGCTCCAAAGACTGTTACTTAGGTTGATTAGACCTGCACATGCATTTCCCCCAGGGAGAGTTGGGTGTGGAGATTTACAGAGACCCAATAAGACTAAAATGTGTGCATTGGGGATAAAAGGGACATGGTAGGTAGCCTTGGGCAGGTAAAATAGTTCATGAAAAATTAATATTTTTCAAATGAGTTACTTTAAAAATTCATAAATAGGAAACAGATCTGGGAATGGGGAGAGAGAGGAAGCAAAGACAAAATAAAACTGATTCAGATGGGACATGTATATATACTGATTCCCAAGATGAATATGGTTATCATATGTTGCCAACATATACCAATAAATAAAATTTAGAGAAATACCATGTTTCTACACTATTTTCTATGGGAACTTGTTAAGCAGTGGTCCCAGGATGCAGTGCTGAAAATCTGCCTTCTAGATGACCCCAGAGGTTCTACTGACAGTGGCACTGACCCTGCCACATCTACAACTCAGAACCAAAGGCCTAAGGCTTGCTGGAGCTTCAGCCACTCAGCTCTGAAGGAAAGATCTGTGGTCTCAGCAGATGGGGCCTGTGCATCCAGTGCCTTCAGGGCACAGGATTTAGCTGAGGTCAGAGCTGGGGAGGCCCACCCAGGGGTCAGATTAGGCTTCACATTGAGCATCCTGGTGAGAAATGGGTTAAAGAGAATGATGAACATATTGAAGGCTTATAGCCAACAAGTGAAGGAACCCATACTTGACCCATGCCGTTCACAATTCCAAGGCCCTACAGAGAGCAGTTGTGGCCCAGAGGAGCTTGGGATATTGTCCCTGAGTTCTAAGACAGTGGGGAAGAAGCAGGCTGGCACTCGGGGTGCAGTGGCTGGCAGTGGAGAGTTGCGGGTGAGAACTAGGGGGCGGAGGGTAGAGGCAGCGGGTCCTCACAGGGCGCCTTCTCAGGGATGAATCACTGGTGGGCTGAAGATGACTCAGAGGCAGGCAGCATTAATTCGGAAGCTGTGGGCTGGGTGTGTGTTTAGCCTGAGGCCTTGGGGTGGGGGATTCTCTCGCGGTGACACTGTGAATCAAGAAAGAAGGTAAGTCAGTTTCTGAGGATGACTTAAATGGAAAAGCATCTTTTTCTCTCATGATGGTAGATGACTTGGAGGATTATAGTAGAAAGACAAGTTAGAGAATTTCTGAAACCCTTGACCAGATATGGCCAAAGGCAGCCTGCCTCACTACAGAAGAAAGTTCCCACCCTATCTGGCAGGATGTCACCTGGAAATGATTCTAAGTTAGATAGGAAAGAAATTTATCATGAAGATAACTCAGGGACTTTCTGGGCAGTTCTCCTTGTGATTCAGGGAAACTCCTTGGCCTCTTGAGTAGTATTAGAGTGGGAGAAAATCTAACACCAGATTTAGTGAGAAGAATGTCAAAATGGCAAAACCGAGAACCACTGTAGAGTTTAAGAAAAGCCAGTCCTAAGAAAAAAGGACTTACATACCATAAGTAGAAATGCTAGACTAGGTGAAGGAACATAATCAGTATCGTTTGAGGGGGTATGTCCACTATAATGTACTATGATTAAATTCTTCAATCAAGTAATAAATATAAAAGTCTAAAAAAAAGCCAGTCCTGGCCCCTCGTGGGGTTACCACTCCTACCTTACCTATGTCCAGTGTGTCATTTTCAGGGTATATGGCTGCCTTGATGTTACCTCGATGTCAGTGGTCCAGTTTTAATTGCTGTTCAAACACCAAGAAGTAGGGAAGAGATATAATGTTCGACCTGGTGGGAACTTCTATCAGTTGGTCTCCCCAAAACTTCAGGAATGTGCCAGGAACTTATGTAGCCAACATTATTGCTAGTTGTCCTTGGGTTGTTCCAACTGTTGAATTCATGCTAGGATGTCACCTTTCCCAAGGCCCACAGTCATTAATGCCTTTTCTGTGGCTGGCAACAGCAAATCTCCTTCCTTTTCTTGGGAATCATGAATTCAACAAAGCTTCAGTGCAGAAAACATAAAAGAGACCCCTGAGTCTCACAGAGGCCACTCTGAACCAGCTTCTACAGCTGGAGTCTCAGCTTGAAAAGGCACTGTGGCTGGGGGAAGGAGCTCTCTCTCACTTTCCCAGTGCAAATCCGTTTCCTAGGACAAGATGCTTAAACTCTCTTTCAGCTGAGTTTTCCTTGCAGTGAGTAGAAACAAGTAGGCCTTCCTCACTAGTTGTTGTGAGGATTATATGAAGCAATGGACAGCAAGACAGAGTTTTCATTATCTTATATGTAATTCTTGGTATCCTGCAACTTTTCCAAAACTTGTAGGTAGCATGAATATCACCAGGTTTTTCTTAATTTAAAAGGAAAGGAGATTTGCATGTCTAAAGCTTTGTCTCCTGTGCCTGGCACACAGAAGGGGACATAACTTCAAGAGATTAAGAATCAGCAGGGGACAGGCACGTCTGAGCAAGTCTGGGCTAGAGGTGCTGGCCACAGTAGCCTTCTGAACATGATGGTCTGAGGACAGTGTCTGTGCTGATGGAAGAGACTACATGTCCCACGTGTGAGCTGGGACAGGAGAGCAAACATGGAGAAGCCCCATGTTTCTCGGCATGGCCCTATGTCTGCCCCAAGACTGGCCCCAACTCCATCGCAGCCCCTGCCTCAGCCTGCCTGGATTCCTCTCTGAGCTCTGGGGAGGAAGTGACAAAACTCAAAAGCCATTTTCTAAAATCTCAACTAGAATTTGAGAACTTCGGGCAGTCCAACTTAACCTCATAACCAAGTGTCCACCTGAGGGGACAAGAGGGACTCCCTCATCCCTGTCCCCACTGGGGTGTCCCTTGGGGTCTGCAGAACCAAACCCCAGGAACTAAGAGAGAAAGCAGAAGGAACCCAGCAGCCACACGTCCCTAAGGGAGCCACCTAAGTAAAAGTGGGACAGCTCCCCAGGGATGTCGATCTACTTAGAGCAAAGTTTTGGAAACCGCAGGCAGTTTCCGAAAGGCCACCTGCAGCATGTGTAGGCTGAGGGTTGGGCAGCCAAAGGCGGGTCTCCGCAGTGGGAAGGTCTGCCCCGCTCGCTAGCCTAGCCGCTAGCTGTGGGTGAGTGACTATTGTTTTCCTCTATTGGGTTTCCTTTGTGGCCTCAACAAGGACCATGTCAACAAGTTACCTTTGAAAAATGCTCACCAGGCAGTGCTTTAGCGGAGCGTGATCAAGAAAAACAAAAAGATTCCCCTCCTCTGTCTCAGACACGTGCGCGCGCGCACACACACACACACACACACACACACACACACACACACTTCTGTGTGTGGTACTGGGGAATGAATTCGAAGCCTTGTATGTGTTAGTCAAGGGATCTATTACTGAGCTACATCCCCAGCCCTCAGCTCTGCACTTAAAGACATTCATTTAAAAAATATGATAGGGCTGGCCAGATAGCTCAGCAGACTAAAGCCCCTGCTTAGGCAGACACAGGGCCAGGGGTTAGATTACCAGCCTGCTACACTGGCCCCAGCCCCACGGCACACTGAAACCAAAATTGAGACCAGACGTGGTGGCACCCACCTGTAATCCCAGTGTTTGGGAGGCCGAAAACAGGAGGATCGCTGAGTCCAATGTATGTAGTGAGACTCTGTAGACTCTATACTTAATATATAAAAAATAAAAATAAAAAATGACAAAATAAAAAAAAAATGCATCTGGAAGATTTTTTTTTTAAAAAAATTAAGGTTTATTGAAAGTATTTCATTATTTGACCAATCTTACATACCTATATCTATTAATCTAAAAAGATTTGATGAT
>PVKN010008359.1:0-25212 GCA_004027915.1 Capromys pilorides
AAAAGATTTAGAAATTTGATGAGAAGTAGTACTCTCTGCTGTTTACAAATAAATCAGTTAATCTGGTGGGAATTAATGATTCCCTGAAAAACTACAAAATGTGAAAATTCATGCAAGTTTAAGTAGAAAACATGAATAGACCAGTAGCAGAGTATGGGTTGTAAAAAGTCGTTAAAGTCTTACTATGCAACCCACACAAATTATGGGACCATTAGCCCCACAGATTGATCAAAAGACCCAGGGATTTTAGAATATTGTTATTAATACTCACTGCCTGTTGTGGAAATAAACACACACACACACACAGACACACACATACAGCTGTATCTTTTTCTAATCCATCCCTTAATCATACATTGGACCTATAAATAAAATCAATATCTAGTAAGTTAGTAAAAAGCCTATATAGACTCTGAAAAGTGAGAAGAGTTGCCTAAATCACACAGAAAATAGATAATAGAGCTGGGATTTGCCACCATCACATCCTAGGTTTATTACAACTGACCTTCAGGCAAATAGAGAATTATTGCAAGAACACTTTAGTTCCATGTATATATTTTAAACAGAGGAGAAATCTAAACAAGAAGCCAAGATAAAATATTCCAAAGCTCCAAAAAGCAGTTATGTTACTGAGCTCCATTTTTACAACAAATAATACAATATCCCTGCAGATTACCTTTTTGATAGCATTTATATCTTTATATGGTACAAGAGAAAAATAGGGTTGGGATTTGAATCCAAATCTACCTGGCTACTAAGTCCATAATCATTCCCTATGCTATACTTTCTACCACAGTAAAAAAAAAAAGATGAAACAAAAAACAACAACAACAAAATCTTCTCCCATAAATGATTTTTGTTTTACATGGTGAAGTGACACTACCAAATTACTATTTTATATTTAGAAGAAATATTATGTCAGTCTTCATATTGAGAAAAAGTACAAGGAAAGGCCTGACCAAAAAGGAAGAAATGGAAGAGACATGGGCCTTTGATTACATCAGGCAGTTATTGATTTAAACTTTTCTATAGCTGCTGGAATAACTCTGGACTTCTTAAAACATTAAAGTAGCTCCCTATTATTAAAAAAGAAAACTAAAATCATAGTTAACCTTACTTATAGATATTCATTATTTAATAGAGAAGTATAATAAAATAATTCCTTTTAAGAATTTTATCTCTAGGAGAATTTAATCTACGAGCAGAAGATAACAAAATCATAATGATCACGATAATCTTTTTAATGCGAAAGTATTATTGAAGTAATATTTGCCTCAATAGATACTTAAGAAGCATCCAGTGAGTGGAATACTTATTCCTGGGAGTTTTGGCAAAATGATAAATATTAATATGACTTGTAAATATTTGTTTTCTTTAATCTTTGAATTTATTCATTTGGTACAAGTTTTCACTATGCACACAGATTCATATTGATTCTCCTGCCTCAGCCTCCCAGCACTAGGAATAGAGACCAGCACCACCACTCCTGGTTTCAGTGGCCATGATGGCATGCAGTACCAGGGACCAAACCTGGGTCCTTGCTCTTGTCAGGCAGGTACTTAGACTACCGAGCTATAACCCCAGCCCTGTTTTCTAAATATTTAAATGGGAAATTCAATATCATCTCATAGAGAAAGTCTGCATAAAAATAAGAAACAATTACAAATAACAAAGGTGAAACTACAAAGAAACACATTTTCCTAGAAATGCAAGCCATAGGCATTAGTAAGGACAAAGAAATGAGGTGTACACCATCAGGAAAGAAAGCTCAATGGTTCATCAAAAGCTCTAGCATACTTTGTAGGTCAAGAACTATGTAAGGACTTGGAATATACCACAGAGCACTGCACAGATAGAGGGCATATGAGATCATGTGCTAGTCAGTGTAAATGAACGGAAGTAGTGTCATGAAGATCTGAGGCAAATTAATACAGGTTCCTAGTCGCTAACAATTAAAGAATATAATGAAGAAGATAATTTAGTTGCAGTGGAGACAGAATGCATTAAATAGTCAGACATTAATATAATTGGAGACATGAGATTATTTAAATAAAATTGGGGCCGGCGAGATGGTTCAGTGGTCTAAAGCGCCTGCTTAGGAGGGCTCAGGCAACTGTGGGGACTGCAGTTCGATCCCCGGCACCACATGCTGCGCCAGCGCCACCACCAGGGCAGGCTGAGCCAGCCACAAAATGAATAAATAAAGAAACAAACAAACACAACAAGCAAACAAATAAATAAAGAAGCCTTTAAAAAGACAATTATCCTTGACCTTGGTCATTTAGATTCAGTAGACATTCAAGTGTAATATATGTAGAGTATATTACAGGATATTGTTTATTATATTGTATTAAGTATTTCTTTATATATGTTCACTTATTTCCCTATTTAGCTGAAAAACTAGGTTTGAGAAGAATGGTTCCATAACATCAGAGTGTCTGTCCAGGGGAGGCACCTGCCAATGTCTTACTGAGTAAAGAGATAAAATTAAGTATCATAGTCAAGCTGATCAAAACGTTGCCATGCCCACACAGCTGATGTAAGTGTGAGTACACATAGCAGAATTTCTAGTTCACACTTCAAATGGAATGGTCTCCTCTGTTCCTCCTCCTCTTTCTTCTCTTCATCAACATGACAGCTAACGGTTTTAGACTATTTATGAAATTCCCTAGAATGTTAACAACCAAATAGTAACTCTGCATCTCCCAGTGGCTAACTAGAACAGTGATTGACATATAGCAGGCACTGGTCAGTTGAGTGAATGAATGTAATATTTTTAATTCTAAGAATGACCCCAGAAGATGCTCACTTTTCTTTCTTTTTTTTAAAAAAATGTATGTAGTACAGGGTCTCACTACGTAGATCAGACTCAGAGTAATCCTCCTGTTTCAGCCTCCAAAGTGCTAGGATTATAGGCACACGCCATCACGTCCAGTTTCATTTGCCTTGTCAGTGCATCCCAGGGGTTGGACTGGCATGGCATGCTATGGATAGATGTTCACTTTTCTTAACATCTTTTCTTTCATAAATACAGTAATTATTGTAAGGTAACGTGTTCATGATCTTGTAGCTAGTGAGCAGCGAAGCTGCAGTTTCACTCCATGCCTGTGCCATATCAAATGTCAAACCTCTAGCAAGCCATGTACTTTTACCCCATGTGCAAAAGTTGGATCCTTAAGGGCAAGGATATAGGCAGTAGGTGGCCAGGCAGGATGACATAAACACTAGTTAACAATTACCATCAAAGTCCTTTAGAAAATTCAGTGTAGGGGATTGAGAGAACCAGTTAGGAACTGGGGTTGCTGACAGTGATTTGAGATAGTACACAGTGGTTGGGTTCTAAGCGAGAGTGCACGTTATGCATTCAAGACTTACATTTAACTACAGAGGAAACAGGACAAGAAGCCAGTTACTGGGTTTAGAGGATAAGGTAAAGCATAACTCTGGAAAGGAGACTAACCCTGGCAATGATACCTGGAGCCCAGGACTTGGGCAGCATCATTATCCCTGGTCTCGATACTGTTTCCTATGCTTGTAGGCAGATGGTGACATCTTGTTAGAAAAGGATTGGACCTAGGATATGAGTCCAAGCTAAGGATCTTCAGACTTAGAGTCAGAAGTAAAAAGCTTAGAGAGCCAAGAAGCCCCTTTAAAACAGGATGAGTTATTCAGGTGACATTCAGCATTTTGCCAAAGTGAAAAGAGATTATCTTTAAAAAGTGACTTCTACTCCAGGTGTTCTGAGAGTTGGTGGGGGTATGATTACAGGTGTGATCCCAGTCCCCCTTATGGGGAGGTGGGCTAACTGCCTCATTTGCTCCTGAAAGGTGGCTACATATCTTAAAACTTCCAGTTCCTGATAGGGTACAGCTTCCAAGTGATGTACTGAAAACTGGGTTAACATGTGTTCCCCGCAGTACTGGGAAAGGTTGGGGAAGATTGTGCTAGCTCCTTCCTCAGCATTGTACAGCATCTCTTCCTATGTGTATTACACTAGAATGATGGTTGCTACTCTCTTCTTATCTTGGAGCTATGAGAGATAAGAACCATTGCCATGGGTAAAAATGTCTCATTGAGCACTGATTCTTAGGAGGCACAGGCAGAGTTTTGGATCTTCCCAGGGTAGTGTACAGTTTGCAAAAGCACTCCAAGCAACTCTGAAAGGCCCTTCTCAGGGAGAGGGCCATGCTTCTATGCCTTTGGAATCACTGCTTCTTGGCAGGGAGTGCTTTCACTTCTGTGAACTACTTGCTTCCTCTGATTAGGTGGCAGTGATATCTCGAAAGTACAGTGAAGGAAGAGGAGGTCTGAACTGTTCAAGGCTCTCCCAGAGCTCAGAAGCTAGTAATAATATTTAGGGTTTCTGACTCCAAGTCCAGTGCATTTTTGTGGCACTGTGCCTCACTCCTGATGCAAAGATGCATATCTGGGATCAGCAGGATAACTCAAAGCATGAAGCACCTGCTTTGTTTATTTGTTTCTTTATTTATATTGTAGGAAGATACTTATTTTCTAAAATTCAATGTACATACATATAGGCACCTGACTGGAATGCCCCAGGGACCAGGAATCAATCACCAATCTCCCATGCAGCATCACCTCCGGCCCTACCCCTAGGGTGTGCTGAGCAAGGGACTGAGTCTGGGCATGGTGGCGCACACGTGTAATCCCAGCACTGAGGTAGCTGAAAACAGGAAGATCACTATCTGTGTAGTGAGACCCTGTAACAAGCACATAAATGAATAAAAGACTCATATCTACAAAGAAAATGGTCATGAACATGCTGATATACAGTAGGGAAGCAGTGTTCACAGCATGGTGGTATGTGATACAGTAGGCACGGGTTTCTGAGCTGGAATAAAGGAGGTGGGAACTCAACAGTTTCGATTGTGAGTCAGTCAGGAGATCTGTGGCTGGGCTGTGCTCACAGCTGAGGTTTGAATGGAGAAAGATTCAGAAATAACTTTTAGGGCTAAGGACCGGGTGGATGATCCTCCTCAGGAAGTGGCAGAGCCAGGTCATACTGTCTTGCTGCTATCTCTGTAAGCTCACCTGTCTACTGGAGGGCAACTCCCTCTAGCAATCATCACTCTTGATAAAGGGCCACCATGGCTATCGCTTCAAGCAAATACCAAGATAAATCTTGAATAAGTTTGTGTGAAATTAAAAATACAGGCCAACTGAACACATTCGTTCAAGCCAGACTTATTTAGTATCTCTTCTAGGCCAAGCCTTGTAGGTGCGTGTTCAGGACTCATAGATGAGTAAGTCTTCTCCCAGAGAAGTCACTTGCTTGGGTTTTGGACAAACACTTCCAACCCAATGTGATTAAAGCTTTGTTAGAGGCATGAGTTTGAAGTGAGAGTGTGAGAAGAAGAGGAAATTTCAGATTCCCTTGGAGTAGCTCCTTGGCAGGTTAGAGTCTGGAAGGTTCCTAGGAGAGGTTACTCTTGAGTTGAATTTTTGAAAATCAGTAGGACATGTGCAAGTTGGAGAGAAAGAGGAGGACATACTCGGGAAGGGCCTACAAACTTTTAAAGTAGAAGACTAGATATTAAATATTTTAGACTGTGTGGCCCAATATACACTTTGCTCCCACTACTCTACCTTGCAGCTCAAAAGCCACCCTAGGTTACATATAAGTGAATGAGCTTGGCTTTGTTCCAACCAAGACTCATGGCTGAAGTGTGCTCTGCCATATAGAGTATAGACATGTTTCTCATGCCTGTCTCACTCTGAGGAAATAGAGACCCATAGTCTTGAAGTGACTTTTTAGAGCCAATTAATTGCCTGCGTATAAAGTGCCTCAGGTGTGCAGAAGAGGAAGCCCAGACACATAGGGATTTAGGCATTAGGAGTAAGAGCCAGAGGTACCGTGCAACACATGCCTTATGGTTGATCTGAAAGAGTTGGGCTAGCACTGATCCATGAGAAGCAGGACTGGTCTTTGCTCTCTGGACCTGTGATCACTCTATCCTGTCATTTTCTCCTAATGCCCTGCCTGTTTCCAAGGTCTTGGCCCTGCAGCTGGGCCCATTAACCATGGATCTTCATTCATATCTCTTCCCTTAGTACAAGGCCTGGCACAGAACAGTTGCCCAGCCCACATTTGCTTAATCAATTTACCTAGCATTCAGTGAAAGGCCATGGAACCGCATCATAAACATAGGAACTCTTCCAGCTTACATTGGCACTTCCTCAAAGGGAAGAATAGTTTTTTATCCCTCACTAATTATGTTTTAAATGAATGGTAAGTGGAACATGACAAAATCCATAATTTTGCAAGCTGTAAAAAGAGCAGAACATCTTCTTTATTGCCAAGAAAAATTGCTGGTGTTAGGGACAACAGGTACTTTTTTTCTGGATCAGATTAAAGGCATTTATGAAATAGTCATAAGTATGAACATTTCCATAAGGAGAGTGTCTCTAGGGAGATTTAAAAATACCTCTTGAAGTCAGATATGTACCAATTTCTTTTTCTTTTTTTCAGTAGTGGGCATTTAAGTGGACCTTTTCACTGAGCTATACTACTAGTGCCTTAAATAGTTTTTTTTTTTTTATTTTGTTAACAATATTTCATAGCTAATTTACCCAGGCTAGGCTCAAACATGTGATCCTCTTACCTTAGCCTCCCAGATTGCTGGTATTGCAAGCACGTCCCACCATGTCTGGTAGCAATTTTCAGTTTTGTGACTTCTCCCATTGTTTCCATATTAGATTTTAGTTGACTGGGCCCTTGATCCATGCTATGACCATTTTGTCCTCATAATTTAAAAAAAATATTAAAATATTGTTTTTCTCTCTTAGGGATGGGAACATAAAACCTGTGCCATGTGATTTTGGTAATTAGATATTGTTTTAGAGGCCACAGTCATGTTTCCTGTCCATGCACTTGGGATGGGACTAAATGGTATTTCTCTGTCCCTGTGGATGTGTGTAAGAGAGTTACCATTTACAAACTTAAAGGAATTGTATTCCACTGCTACATGTACTCTCAGCTCGTCTCTGACTCCCAGGCCCAGATTTACTCCTTTGTAGCATTTCTTTCTTTCTTTTTTCTTTTCTTTTTTTTTTTTTTGGCTTGTTAGAAAAATAACAAAGAATAGCAAGTGCCTATTGAATACCTGCTCTACATTGGCTTCCTTACACATGTACTTTTAATTGAATCTTGGGAAAACTTTTTGAGGAACACACTATTGTGTTCCAGATGAAAAAGCTGATTCCAAAAGGGGAGGAAATCTGGCCAGCGTGACTCAGAAGGGGAACTGCAGAGCTCTAGTAGGATCCCAGTGTGGGCCAGCTCTGTAGCCTGTTCTGTTCCATGCGAGTAGCTATTCCACTTGTAGAGTGAGGTTCCTATGCTTACTCCTGGGCTCAGTGTTGCAAGAGCAGTATAGCAGGATTGGCATCTGGGGGCACTGGGGCCTGAGAGTGTCACAGGGACTGAGTGATGTTTATCCAGGAGGAGAAAAGACCAGCAGGAAGTAATAGCTATTGCCATAGCTCATGGGTTTTAACAATGAAGATACTGTTATTTCTATATGATTTTACCTGCCTCCTATTCATTTCATTGTGGAGAGAGTTGTGTCACAGGGTTAAAAGGGTGGCCCAGAATGGCAGCTGGCACAGGACAGATGAGATTGACAGCTGTTTCTCAGTCACATACACTCACAGCCCAGGGTGAAAGGTATCACATGTCAGGCAGAGATAGGTGGGAGTTGCACGTGTGAGGAAAGTGAACCAGTAGGAGTGAAGGAGGCAGGCTTTGTTGTCACAAGAGGGTGGGGCACTCTGCTTCCCTAGGGGGTCATGATGGACTTGAGTAATTCCACAAACTGGTAGAAAATGAACTTCACTTGTGTAATTGAGAACTGTGCTTGACCCCTTGGAGGATGGTTTGTCTAAGGACCTTTATCTGCAAGATCAGAATAGGGTGGGCAATTAAAGACCCTCCTGAGTTAACTACCTGCTCAGCACACAATGTTGGAATTATTTTAGGCCTTAGAACGCATGCATGTAACACATACTTACTGAACACCTAGTGTGTGTTGTATACTTTTTCAGTGCTGGTGGTATCCTGGTGAAGAAGACCATCTCTCTCCTCATGGAGCTGATATTCTAGAGAACACAGACTGAAAACCAATGTGCAGTGTATGAAATTGTGAAGAGTACCTTGGAGGAAACATTGAAGAGAATTTGTGGCCTGGATCCTGGTTTAGCTGGGAAAGGCCTCCCTGAGGAGATATTTATTTATTTATTTAATTTTTTTTAGATGGGTTTTTTTTTTATATGTTTATTTGTTTGTTTGTTTGTTTTATTTTTTATTTTTTATGGCTGGCTCAGCCTGCCCTGGTGGTGGGGCTGGCGCAGCATGTGGTGCTGGGGATTGAACTGCAGTCCTTGCAGTTGCCTGAGCTTTCCTAAGCAGGCGCTTTAGACCACTGAACCACCTCACCGGCTCCCGAGGAGATGATATTTAAATTGAGACCTCAGTATATGATAGTGAATCCCTGGGTAAGAACATTCCCGGCAGAGAGTAGAGTTGTGTCAAAGAGTCTGCGTTGAGGACCTGCTATGCTTGAGGAACAGGGAATAGGCATTATAGAGAGAGGGCGACAAAGTTGGAGAGACGGAGGTATATGAGGTGATGTTGGATTTAGTAAGCAATACGGATACTAGGATTTTTTTTTTTTGTTTGAAAAACGCAATAGGAAGCCTTTATAATGTTTTGAAAAGGGAAGTGACATGATTTTGACTTTTGAGAGAGTCAGTGGATATCTGCAAATCAACTTCAGGAAGGCAGAGGTGGAAGCAGGGCTGTTGTCCTCCTCCAGGGGAAAGTTGATGGTGGCTAAGGTTTGTCTAGAGGTGGTAAGAAGTGACAAGATTGGGCTAGAGGTACTGAGATAGGAGTAACGCCCCCTGGAGAACTGGAAAATGTGTTGAAACAATTTTTATTTTTACCACTTGGGCTTGGGTAGGTGGAATTACCACTGGCATTTAGAAGCGAGAAATGCTGCTAAACATCCCATAGTGTATAGAAGACCCCCCCACCAAAGAATTCTCTGGCTTAAAATTTTAACAGCATCAGTAGTGGAAAAACCTTGTTCTAGAGATAACATATTTAAAGATAGACCCACAAGGATTTGCAGAGGGGTTGGATGTTGGAGACAGAGACAGAGAGACAGAGAGAGAGAGAGACAGACAAAGAGAGACAGAGGGAGACCGAGGGACAGAGAAAAAGAGACATAAAAGAGAGACAGATAGAAAGAGAAACAGAAAGAGATAGAGAGAGAATGGTGGGGTGATGTCAAGGATTTTGAGGCATTCTGAAGGACTGAGGGAATGGCTGTCTAAGGTAAGAGAGTCTGATGGGAAAGTTTGAGATGGAAGAAATCATGATCTCAAGTTTCAGCATGATAATTATGAGAAACCTATGATATCTAATGATTCTTTAGAGGAGACCTATAGGTGACCAAAGAGCAAGAATTGGAATCAAGAGAGTGCCAGTCACGTAAGCCATGGTCAGAAAGCATTTCAAGGGTCAAATGCCACAGAATGGTTGAGTGGCACGGGGTGAAGAATCACATGTTGCATTTGGCAGTTGGGAGGTCACACGTAATCAAGATCTGCACAGTGCCAGGGGGGTGGGAGGGACGTAAACCTGCTTGGAGATGATTCTTGGCTCTAAATCTGCCTTGTTGTGACTTTTAACTAACAGCTTCATTTCTGTATGGCTGTGGAGGATCGTGGAGAGGCTTGCCCTTATAGATATGCTACCTACTCCAACAACCCCATACTGTGACTGCTATGTCCTGTTATACCTAATAGCTCTATATTAACCAAACCATTGGTTGTCTGATGCTTTGGAATTTGGGGCCTTTAATGACCCTAGAGTGATGATGCCTCCATATTAGCCACTTGCTAGAGATACTGAACAAGTCTACTTCAAGTATACCATCATCTGCCTACACCCTCAAACACATCTCTTGTCTGGCTCTTTGACTCTAGCCACTGCCCTCTTTCTCCGATCGCTGATTCTTTGGTCACTCCAGGGTTGAGTATCATCAAATGAGGGATGGAAGACTCTTGTACCTAGGAGCCCACTGAAACTATTGAAGCTAGTGCATCCTGAGATGCTCAACCACTTCACCTCTGCGCTTGTATTTTGTATCTTTTCTATTGTATTTTGGATTTCTTCTATTATTGCTTATTGGATGAGTTACATTCAAGAGGATGTTACTTCTTTATGGCAAATATATGTACCTTTACATGGCTCTTTACAATGAAATCTAAAGCCGGGGAAAGCTCAATAAAATGCTGACATTTTTTCCCATATTACTTCTGCTTCCTGACTGGCCCGGATGCTACCCCATGTGGCCCAGTACGGTGTGGATTGTCTCCTGCTTATGGTTACTGTGAGAAGCACAGCAAATTCATTTCTCCATGATAGTCATTCCATGTTTGTATGTTTTGCCATAGCGGATTGCAAAAAAATTCAAGTTGTCACTAATATATGCCTAGAATATGGTGGTTACCCTACTCACCACCACACAGGGAGTTGCAGAACCACTTCTGGGATCTGAGTTTCCCAAATCCGGGCAGGAGGTCTGTCTTTTACCTTGCATGCTTCACTTTATGAATGGCGTGCACAAATAGTTAAATTTTGTCTGAAATTTTCATGGAGGATGAGAATTGATAATTCATTCTGTGACAGGCTCTCTTGACAAAAATGGAAGGAAATATAATAAATTATAGTGATGTCAGATTCATAACATCACAAGCCTTTAGGGGAAATAAAAATAACAATAAATGATTATATGCTTTTCCCCATAACACTCGTTACTGTAAAATGGTCCTATTGCATGCAGAGAGTCAGCCTTACTTGTGAGGAGAGTGCCACCTGAAATTATTGGTGAGTAAGGTTATAATTGCACGTTTGTGGTTTAAAAATGAGTAATGCGCCTGTCATTTCCCCCTGCCTCCTCTGCCTTCATTAGTTATTTGTGTTTCAGTAGCGGTTCTGGTTGTCAGCTTAGACCTTACTTCAATCCTGGGCTAGGGAAGCAGGAGTTAAAATCTTCCGGTAGGCCCCCAACTCACAAGGACTTGCAGCTGTCTGTGGGTGTATCCCAAATGAACTGAGTTCAGAGCCCAAGGGACCTCCTGTGGGGAGGCCTCTTGAGATTCGTTAGCAGTGTTGCTTAAAAGTGTTTTTGCTTTAGCTGGAATGTACTGTTTCTGCCTGTAGTTCAATAAAGGTAACTAGTGAGAGCCAAGGGAACTCTTAGCTCTGTAAGGCCATAGTGTAGTGGGCAAAAACCTGACCTTTGAAGCAGACTAGGTTCCAATGCCAGAGTTTCTCCTTACCACCTATGGAACCTTGGTCAAGTTATTTGCCATTTGCCAAAGATTGCCATTTTCATCATCTATGAAAACAGAGTTGATGGTACCTATGTTCTAGAGTTTCTGTACAGATGAAATAAGTTGGTATATAAGAGGTAGTGAAATACAGTGATTGTGAGGAAGCTGTTGAACCACACTACCAAAGCCTGGCTTGGCTTGGCTTTATCAAGTGCGTTTGCATCTTTGTGTCTCGTTTACTTCATCTGTAATATGGGGATGATAATGGAGGTTTTGATAGGCTTGTTGCCAAGATTAAATGAGAGAAACTGGGCCAGCCAGATAACTCAGTGGACTTAAGCACCCACTTAGGCAGATGTAGGGACCGGGGTTCCTTCTCTGACATGCCGTGTTGGCCTCACCCCCAGGGCTGCTATTGCGACTGGGCATGCTGGCATACACCTGTAATTACAGTGCTTGGGAAGCTGAAAACAGGAAGATCACTATGAGTCCAATCTGTGTAGTGAGACCCTATAGATCCTGTACTAAGTACATAAAAAAAAAATGAGTGAAACTATGTCATGTAATTTAATAACCTTCCACATGGGCAGGTTATGAAAATGTTGGCAATTATTCATACTGATAATTGTATCAGTAGTGAAAGGCAACATGGAGAGTAAGAATTGCAGGCACTGAGTGCTTCCAACTTCAGAGGAACAAAGGACCTCTGAGAGCTGGTGACTCCCTAAGCATGCCAGAGCAGGTAGGTTCGTCCCTCAGACACTGGAAAGCAGCTCAACCGTGGGCCTTCTGGAACTAAGTTTGAATTTCCATTCAGCCACTTGTTAGCTGAGTGGTTTGGGGAAGCTTACCTCTCTTTTCTGTGCCTCAGTTTGTCCAATTGCTAAGTGGGAATGATAGAATATCCTTGGGAAGATTAAGCAAGATAGTACACACAAAGTACCTGAAACACTGCCTGCCAGTACTCAGTGCTTACCTGCTGCCTATCTTAGTAGTGGCAATGAACGTAAGGTGCAACTCTTGCTACCGGTAGCAGAGGGCACAGGGCAACACTGTGGAATGTAGGAGAGGACTTGGATGCTCTCAGAGGGAGTGGTTTGTATTCTAGCAACGGCAAGAAAGTGAAATGCCCCCAGAAAGCTCTGGTGGTGATGAGCACTCACATAGAATCCCAGCACAAGCCCCTATAGTGTGGATGTGGTTTGAATGGAGAGAATCAAGGGCATTAATTGCCAGGGCAAGGAATTTGAGTTTTACTGTCGTGATCATAAAGATTTTAAATAACTGAGTTGGGAAGAAGGTAAAGGTGGTCAATGATAAAGGCCATTAAAATAGTACAGTGAGTGGAGATTCTTCCTTTGTGAATTCTCTCAATTTCTCCATATATATATTTCTCTAAAGAGAGATTCTGATTCTTCTCTCTGACCACGAGGGGTGCTTTTCTTCTCCTCCCCAGAACTTCCTGCTGATCTTAGGTGTCACATACATTCCTCTCTTACTGTGCCTCCTGCCTCCTGCCTACCAGCCTAGGGAGAACTTAAAGGACCTAGACTGAGCTTTGTTTTTCTCTAGACCATCTCGTCTCCTACTCCAGACCCAGTTCAGTGTCTTGTACTGAATAGATGCTGTGAAGGTCACGTAAGTGAGGAAAGACAGCAAAGAAGTGGGAGATGATGAAGGGCTGGGAGCTCATTTTCCACTGCTGAGCAATGGGGTGCTGTCACCACTGTCATGGGTGTAATGCACGGGGTGTGGAAAGGTGTTCTGTCCCTCTGTTGATCAACCCACAGTTTTCCTCTAAAAATGAATGTTAATAACAGGACTTACCTGATAGGATTTGTTGTCCTTGATACCAGTAGGCTCCCTGGAAAGGGGAAGAATTAGCTTCTTAAGAAGGTGCATGCATGAGTGAGTGGATGGAAAGAGTATGTAGAGGGCAGATAGATGGACAAAATTAACCCTGGACAATACCTGTGCCTTTGCAACTGTGATCTCCTCCTCTACCTCACAAGGCATAGAGCTGAATTAGATTTCTCAAATATTGACATTTTGGACTGGATAATTCTTTGCAGTTCGGGACTGCTTTATTCATTTTCAGATGGTGAGTAGCACCTCTGGCCTCTGAATTGTACTTCAGTTGCATCTTCTCCCAGGTTGTGACAGTAAAACATTTCCCCACATATTACTCAGTGTCATTAGAGAAAGGACAAAATTGCCCCCATTTAAGAACCAGTGGGCTAAATGACTTCTGGTAATTTTTCCTGCTGAGTTCCTAAGAGCTCTTTAGCAGTGTCAGACACAACTTAAGTTTTCAATTAAAGGTAGCTGTCACTGTTATTACTATCCTTTAGAAGTTCTTATAGCTTGACTATTCCTCATCTAGTACCATGATTGATATTTTAATATCATGGTTGGTAGAATAACTCATCTTGGGATGCAAAATGGTTTGCTTTGCATTGTTGTTAATGATTCCCAGGAAAGTCTAGCTATCAATAATTAGGTGGTTGCCACTGTGGAGACAGGCACATGCCCATTCCCTTCTGCTATACCTCCTGCTGGAGTTCTTCAATTTGGCCTTTCCTTTTTTCAATAACATTCCCCCTGGTAATTTTCCTTTCTTCGTGGTTAACGAGACACAGTGCAAAATGGATTTTATTCTCCTGTTTCCCTTTTTTTTTTTTTTCTGCATCAACTTGAAAAAAAAAATAGGACTCAACTTTCCAGTATTATCTCAGGTTACTTTAAAAAAAAGTCAGCTTTTTGGTTTGCAGTGAGAAGAAACTCTTGCTGTTTGCATATAAATATTCATTTTCTTTTTTAAGATTTAGAAAAATGCCAAAACAGTGTTCATGGGAGAAATTCAACTACCAGAATAGACAAAACTACAATTGAGTTATTAGAGTCTGGCTTATATTAATTACCCAAAACAACTTGGTCTTCGGGGACAAATTAGAAATACTTGTTTCTGCAGTTTCCTGATCTAGGAGGAAAAATACTGGTGAAGGAAAAGTATGCTAGGAATGAACAAAATAAATTAAGGATATTAATCCTAACTCCATAATATGAGCATTCTAATATTTTGGAACTTATACATTTTTAATGAAAATTAGTAATGATTGCTCACCCGTTATTCCATACTAAGATGTCAAAGTAGCCCGTGATCAGAATCTGATCATTTTCGCTAATTAGTAAGTGCAGTAAATAGACTTTTATATGAAGTACTATGAAGTGAAAATTTGAGACCACTTTCACGTCCAAACACAGTGCTTGGCACCCAGTAGTTGATCAATAAATTTCTACTAAATTATTTTAGTAGAACCAATCCTGGAAAGTTCTACACTTACTCATTACGGTAAAGGACCCCTCTTGTTATTTTTTAATATGTGAGTACCTTGTACTCATTATACATAATGCTATATTAAAGCTTAAGCATTCTTTTGAAAATTATTTATTAAGCTCCTTTTATATGCTAGTAAATGCTACCCGGTGCTGAACCCAGCACACAAAGTCTCTGAAGTCGTGGAAGTTGATACTTCTAGTAAAGACAGCAAGCACAAAACAGCAAAAATATAAAGATGTAAAGAATTTAATAACAACTATTAAATTCAATGAAGGATATGAATATTTGAGCTGAAAACTTGTATCAGATAAGTCATTTAGCTCAACATAGCAGAAATCTCTCAAAATGGTAGCTGAAATACATATATTTCTAGGGTCTTCTAGACACAGAGGAGATGTAAAAGTAAGAAGCAGTCCAGGGTCGAGGTGGTTTCATGATGTCACTAGAATGCACGAGCCTTCTAGGTCTCTGTTCCTTTGGCTCCTCCAAAGTTAGAATAAAATTTCTCTTCTTACTCTTCCTCCTTTTTCCAATGTCTCATACACATGTGAGACAAACAACGCATTACTGTCTGTCTGTCTTGTCTGTCTACCAGTCTACCATCCATCCATCTATCTTTTGTGACTATTCTGCCTCTGACTCCCATAGAGCTGGAATTACAGGGGTAATACCACCATTCCTGGCCAGTTTCCATCCTTAAATTTACTTCTTGGTCCAAGATGCTTGCTGGCCATCGTATCATGAAAAGGGAAGAAACAGTGGAAGAGCAAAAGACCCACCTACCTTCCAGGATTGAAAAGCAATCCTTGAAAGCTTCACCCAGTGACTGTTGTTAACATGCTAGGTACGAAAGCTGGAACATACTATCTTTTAGCTGGATACATGGCTATACTGTGGAAAATGGTAGCTTGATAATAAGAAAGAAGTAGAGACTACATTTGGAGTAGTAGACTAGCAGGTCTGAACAGAGTAGAAGGATATGAGGAGCAAGAATGAATAACAATGCAATGAGCTTGGGGGAGAAATAGTTTTGGGAAACAGCAAGAGTTATGTTTGGGGCATGTTATGTTTGAGATGGTTTTGAGGTTTCCAGAGATGTTTTCTGGTTGACTTCTGACATTACTTAAGTTCACATGCCAGCCTCAAGGTTTTATAAAATGACTTACTTAGAAGGAGAAGCTCAAGAAGTTTAATGTGAAGATGTATTTGGATACTATTATACTACTGTTTTTAAATTATGTTGTTTCATTGTTGATGTACTGGTGATTGAACAAAAGACTTTTGCACTGAGCTGTAGTTCCTCAGCCTTTTAATTTTTCTTTTTAATTTAGAGGCAGAGTCTTATTAAGTTGCTAAGTGGCCTAGGCTAAAGTTGAACTTAGGTTTTTCCTGCCTCCGTCTTCCAGAGTACTGGGTTTATAGGCATGTGCTACCACATTTGGTTTAGATTTTATGCATAAGTAAGAATCTCCAAGTTTTCTGGACTCACCTCTTCTTTCCTCCTCCCCTCCTTCCTTCTGGAATTGTCTTCTGAGCTCTATGTGTAAGTAAACCACTATTGTAGGTTATGAGGATATGTAGCTAAAACAAAAGTCTCTACCTTCATGTAGGGCAGATAGGTAATAACTGACATAGAGAAATCATTATGTCATATTTTATGTAATACTGAGAAAAAACATCATAGATACTTTCATTATGAATTTTTTATATTTAGTTTCTGTGTTGATGACTTCACTGAAATCTCGCATAAACTTTGTAAGGCAGACTTCATTTTCACCACTGAACACATTAGGAAACTGAGGTTGGACAAATAAGTTGAGAAAATCACCTAGGCATCACCTTCCTCAGGAAAGCTTCTTATATATGCATCTGTCCCACCCATGAGCCAATGTGATTCTTATTGGCAGGGAAAGCTGGTACTGAGTCTGACTGCACTATCTCCTGTCTCAGGGCCTGACCCTGAATCAGTACCCAGTAAATATCCAGGTGTGAACACAGATCGCCTAGCTAGTTCACATGCCTAGTGTTTAATTGTCAGATATGAAGCCATTCAGGTTTATTGGATTACATGCTCATCTTTCGTGCTATGAACAGTTGCCCCCAATTCATCATCTGTTTTGTTCATCTAGGATCTCTGTCTCTCTCTCTTAATTATGCTTATTTCAAAGGAAAACAGCTCAGACTCTCTAGCACAGTTCATCTATATATACAGGGGACATTTGTTTCTCATGAGCAGGAATTTTCCTGCATTGCCTTTAGTAAGCCAGTTTCCAATTAACCAGGCCCTGAGGCCTCGGAAGGAGACCTGCGCTCTCTGTTCTTCTCAGAGTACCTCATGATTAAGTCACTTGAGTTGCCATTGAAGGCTGTAAGGACATTAATTATTTAAATTTAGTGGGTGTTAAGAGAATCCAAAGTCGGTTTTGCCTTGCCTGGAGACTCCAGAAAAATCTGAAAGTATTAGAACTGGAACGGCTCTGAGTCATAACTTGTCCAGTCTTTCTAATTTACCAGAAGAGGAAATGGAGGTTTGGAGTAGCAAAGCTATTTGGTTAAGTCAAGTAGTTAGCAGTCCTGTGGGCAGCCTCTTACTGTAGTGCTCTTTTCACTGTATCATGAATAATAACCTACTCAATAAGTGAAAGACATTTTTCACTAAGGACAAGGTATTGTGAATGAACTTTTACTGAAAAGTGAGGAAGTGATTCGTTGAAATGTCACCTTGTATTTCAAATAAGAGACCAAATACAATCAATTCCCAGCCTGGTTTGAAATAGAAACATTTGCTGTTGGATATTGTATATGTAGTATTAGCAGCACTTCACCACCTCTGCATTTCCCCATATCATTACAGAATGCACAAAGAGGGAAGCAAAATTTTCATTTTGATTCCTGAAAAAAGTATTAACATTCCTAACAAGTTGGGAATTAATGGAGCTAAGAGCATGCACTTTGCTGTCAGATGGTCTGTTTCTCTAAGGCCTGGCTTCCCAATCTTGGTTAGGTACCTTCTCACAGTTCTAGGAGAACTGGAAGATAGAGGTTCACACATTGGAAGGAACAGAGAAAGACAACTGGAGAACAAGGGGGCAGCCTGACGTGGCACTGTGGAACACAAATGAATTCTGCTAGATCTCTGGTGATGAATCTAGATTACAAGTTTGATATTTTGGTACAATGTTAACAGACATAGCCCTTACATCAATGACTTCTGGTTTGCCTTACATGTGAACATTTGTCTTTTTGTTGAAACCACTTTAATTTTATTTATAAGACACAGTCTAAGTAAGAAGAAAAGCAAATGTCTGTACACACGTGCACATAGTTAATGTATGAGATGCATGTTGTGCTTACTGTGCATGCAGTACTGTGATAGGTTCTAAGAATAAATTCTAGTGTAATAATAGTGTAATACTATGAAAGAGAGGTGAAAAGAAAAATAGGTAAAATGCAAGGAGGAGGGTCACAATGATGATGACTGTCATTGGTCTGGTACTCACTGTGGGCCAGATGTAACCAGGAACTATGTGTACCTTATCTCACTGCATCCTCACAGTCTGCTTATAGGTAGATACCATGATCACCTCCTTCTTACAGTGAGCAGAACACTGAAGACCACTAAGGAGAAGCAAGTTATTGAGAGTCATTCAGGTGGCAGGATAGTAGGGCTTGGAATTGAATCCAGTCATGACCTTCTCCAGGGGCTCAGGCTTTAGCAACTTTCTAGTGAATTCCCAATGGGCATAAGGCTTCTTTTGAGATGACAAGAATATTTGAAGAGGAGACTATGGTGATGGTTGTTGCGCACTAAGTTTTTAAACACACTTAAGTGGGTAAATTACATGGGAATGTGAATTATATCTCAAGCTATTATTATGTAAAAGTGGGTTAGAGTTTATTCCATGATGTATGCTATGCTTAACTGTATAAATATTACTGTAGTCAGTTTCACCCCTGCCCTGTGAAGTAAGTGTGTCTTAATTCTCATTTTACAGATGAAGAAATCAAGACTCAAAAATATTGAGAAACATGTAGAAAGCATCTAGGTATTACAGGCCGGACTTAGCCCCATGTCTGTTTAACTCTAAAGCTTATATTTTTATGTCTTTCTAAAATGAGGAAATAATTGGTTTTCTCTTTCATAAAAATAATATGGTCCCCATTTTTATTGGTCTTAGAATTTATGATCATTTCTACTACTGAATGGTCACAGAACAAAATTTTGCAGTATTTCTGCCATATCATCCTCACATGTTTTGTTTTCCTGTATGGAGAAACTAGAGAAATAGGCTGTTCATCTACTGATTTAATGATTAAATTTTAATATGTCAGGTAAAAATTGGGCATATTCAACTTCATGTATAAAGAATTTAGAATAACGAAAGTGTATGAGCTATTTGTTGTGTTCATTTTTGGCAGTACTGAAGCATTTTATTTTAAATGTGCTGTTCATTTTGGGTGTTCTGTTTTGTTTCTCTTATGTAAACTTTCCCCATTTATGACAAGCAGCAGTGTGTGTTTTTTCTAGAAATAGATAGCATTCATAAACTGAAACAGTTTCGTTGGGGACATTTTCTGTAGCACTGCAACAGAACTGCCTTGGCAGAAATAGTGTAGTTCTATAAAATAGAGTTAATATTGATATACTTTAATCAAAACTTCTGTTTAGAAGCAATAAAGTCATTCAGTGTTAGGCAGACTCAGTTCTGTCCTTATCGTTCCTGCTAAAATCATCTTTCATCTTTCGAGTCTGATGCCATAACTGTATAGCTGCAGATTTTCCTTCCCGAGTTCTAAAGAGAGCTCTGGAGGCCTCTAATGGTGTTGAGGATCTCCCAGCCTCACTGGGGTGGTTTGCAATGATTTCCAAGTCCTCCCTGATGGCCAATAAGTTAATACCAGGGTACATTTTGGTGCTTCTGCCCCCATAGCAGACTTCTGCAGTCTTGATGTGATTGTATACCGTAGCAGGAGGACCCCCACTTTGCGTTCACCAGAAGTTATGCTACATGTATGCTCTGAATCTTTGCACAGGCTGCTACCAGCAGCTGGAATACATTTGTTCTCTCCACTCCACCTCTGCCCCTGAGATCTCATCTCTCCATAGCAGTCACTATTCCTCTGTAGGCAACAGGAGATGAGACAGGTATTCTAATGCTGCTAATTAGGTCTTTACAAAACGAATGCTATGCATGGTGGTGGAACACTAGTCTGCATCTGCACCAGGGACACAGAGGCACCACTACAGAACTCGCTCACCAGTGGGGCTGCTGCAATTTTCACATCCAGAGAGGGGGGAATTGGGAGACCCCAGCTTGGAAGCTGGATTTCAGGACACTCAGCTAATACTGCAGCCCATGGAGGAGGAAGGTGCTAAGTGCAACTGTCATGGTTGGTCTTTGTCCATAAAGCTGGTGACTGATTCCTGGAATATTGCAGCAGAATACTATCTCTGCAACTTTGCTTGCCAAGCATAGAAAGCCAACTCGCTGGAGATGTGAAGATGACCTTTGCTTTGCTCTACTCTTCCAAGTATATATATCATGAAGATGTGGAGAGACGAGAGACATACAATGCATATGGGCATCTATTCCAAATATGGAAATATGCCAAATATAAATATATGTCTCAAAAGTATATAAAATACTGACATACACAGCTTAATCTGTTTCAAGTAATGTTCGAAGCTCTTCCATCCACAAATTATGAACCTCTTCACTTATGAGACACATTTTATTTCCTCCCAGGATAGTGTTTTGTCCAAATGTTCAGTAAATATGTATAGACTTAATTGAAAATAGGCGTGTGTCATTTGTTGCTGTAACTCTCTTCAAATCTTAGGGTCCTTCCTCAGAAAGTAAGAACTGGACTCCATAACCTCCTGTTTCTCATGTAAGTAGTGGAGGGCTCATTAGGCGGAATTCACCCGGGGCAGCCACTTCTCCAGCTGTGTTTGAGCTCTGGCCTAAGCTTTTACCATACATTGTTCCTTTGAGCTTCCAAAAATAGCTCCAGGAGGAGGCTTTCGTTATTAATTAGTCTTGGTTGATTCGTGAGGAAATGAATGTTCAGAAGGTAGTTTCTGGTGTATAGGGCTAGTGAGCGGCAGAGCCCCAATGCTAAATTATATCTGCTTGGCTTCAAAGTGATGCACTTAGTCACTGAGAAGGCCTCTCTTTTCTTAAGGAATGACGTGCAGGGCATGGATTTATTATTTCCTTTTCATTCTTGTCCATGTATTCTTTTTCATCTTCTATCTTAATCTAAATATATGCTGCAGGTTCCCTGGCCTATATCTTATGACTCCCATGCTCTTTGATGATATCAAAGTGCTTTACATGTGACATATGTTGACAGCTGGGAGCACGTTTCATTGCTGGGTTAGCTGTTAAATCAACATTAATGAGCAGGTTCCATTTTCCAGAGTGGAGACAGACGTCACAGGACCAGGATCTAATAACTCTCAAGAGAAAAGAAAAGTAGGAGATGTTATTGTGGTTCTCAGTCCATAACTTCCCATTTCTTTCTTGCATTATTTATTATTTTTTTCTTTTTTGTAAGCCTCATTTATTTTTGTAAGTATTCTTTTTAACAGAAGAACGCGGTCTGACCGGCGCGCCTGCAAGTCCAGTGTGGCCTGCGCACCAGCCGGGACCCACAGCTGCCTCCGTCTCCAGGCCCTTCCCGCCTGAGCTTGGTTCCCGAACCCATCCACAGTTGGGTCATTATGTGTCATTGCTTTAAAAATTCATCTGCATGTGCATAGAACAAGATTTTTAGTTACACCTTAAGGGAGTGAGCCAAGGCTGACCATGTCAGTAAAGTTATGCCACTTTCTCATTGATTGCATTTTCTTTTTGTCTGGTTATTCCTATCATGAGTGTGGTGGTTGATACATTGTGTCAACTTGAGGATGTTTGGCTGGATCGGCTCTGCGGGTTCCAGGCTGTTGGGGGGACCGCATCCTGCAGGATGCAGAGGGCCTGCCCCGCCCCGCGCCGCCATGCCCCGCCCCGCGCCGCCCAGCCCCGCCCCGTCACGCCACTCCACGCCACGCCACGCCAGGAGGAGCTTGATCTGCACAGCCACACTTTGGAGGAGCTACGAATCTTCACGGTGGAGCACCGGAGGCACAGGATTTGGAAGAGAGAGGCTTGATGGATGCCACAGCTGTTCTCCTCCTCTGCTCTTCATTGTTTTCTGCCAACGAGAACTGCTGTCATTTGCTTTCAAGCCAGCCGAGTATGAACTGAAACCTCTACAAACTGTGAGCTAAGTAAACCTTTCCTTCCTTCATTTTGAGTGTCGGGTATTTGTCCCAGCAGTGAGTAAAAAGTAACTAAGGCAATGAGTTTGTGGGGCTTTGGTTAACAATGAAAGAATGATAAAGCAAAACGACGCCCATAGCCGGACTCTACATCATCTTAAAGCTGAATCCACCACTTGTCTTTCCTTGTTCTCCAGCCTCCGAGTCCATTGGACACAGCATGCTTCTGCAGCAGCTACCCGAGCAGAGCAGGCATTATAAGGAGACCCTGGAGTTTTATCGGGTACCTGGCTGGAGTGCTTGCCAGACTGTTTATAGCCTATGCCTTCTGTTGATCAAGGGTGTAGGTCTGTGACACTTGACCTCCAGAATGTATTTTTGTATAGAATTTTTGCATACTTTATCCATTGTGAAAACAAAATAACTATGCATTGCTCAGATGCATTACTCACAAAGGACTTTAAAATAGTGCATTATTTCATGGCAGAGTCAAGCATTGTTCCACCATGGTAAATCAAACGAGGAAGAACGAGAACATCTGTACAGCACAGTGTTCCGTTTATATGGTCTATTCACATCCATGGTCTCATTTAATGTTCACAGCCTTTCTGATGTTTAGCATAGAGATTATTATTTTATTGCACAGATGAGCAAATTGAAATTGAATGTGGCCTGCTAGAAAGTGAAAAAGCCACTAACTGAACGTAGATTCCTCAAATTTACTACATCATCACAGTTTTTTTCACTAAGTAAATAAGGTAACACTAAGTATTGCACAAAACTGGCCCCCGTTCCTCACCTCCTCTCCTTCCTCCTCATCGCTATTGTTGTCATTGTCCTCTGCTTTTGTTTTTATTCCATATCCTTAATTTCAGTTGATCCTCTATTTTTTGGGGGCTAAATACTTGTTCATGAATGTTTTCTTATACCCCACATGTGCTAGAAAATCCAAAAGATGGGGAGGGACATGAGAGGTGCAAAGTCTTCCCTGTCACATTGCCTTTTGCTTCCTCCCTTCCTCACTTCACCTTTCTCTCATTCCTTAGTTACTTCTATACATATTTATTTTAAACTCTCCTTCCAAAGATTTGCTCAAGATTCAGATGAATCCCTGGCAGATGGCCGGAGAGGCCAGCTTTCATAACCTGATCCTTCTCTTTGCAGCAGTGAAGGATAAATATTTCAGGATCAGCATATTTTATCAGTGACCTAAGGCTTTTTGATTACTTTCCATCTGCAGAACACAGTTTATTCTGTTGGCTTGGCTCTTTGAGAGTTTTTTGTAGGTAGTACACTCTTCTACTTCTTTCTTTCTTTTTTTTTTTTTTCCTACCGCGGATTGAACTCAGGACCCTGTGCTTGCCAGGCAAGCATTTATTATATTGAACTATCTCCCCAGCTCCAAGTAGTGTATTCTTGATAACCACTTGCTCATGTTTCTCCCCCTCTTTGCTAACTTAACTTGTTTTACTGTTGTTACTCTAAGGAACCAGGTATGGTAGTGCCTCGCCTGAGCCTCTTATTTGTGACACTTGAGTGTACTTGGTACCTTCTGTATGCACAGCCTTAGCCCACATTTTACTTTGTACTCCTTAAGGGTAGGACTAAGTCAATCACTTCTGTATGCCCCGAGTCTGATACATAGTAAAAGTGAATAACAACAACAAATAGCTGGGCCTCTGCACACTGGCAAATGTACAAGCTTCTGAAGCCCTCTGGAAATGCCATAAGACAGTTGTGGTGAAGAGCAGACGGAGTGACCTTCCAGAGTTGCTGCTCAGGCATGCTTGCTTTCCTTCGGTGCTTCTTATGGACTTCTTGGGCTTCTCCTTGGCCTTTGTGGCACTGATAATATCATCAGATTTGCTCCCCATTGCATTTAGAAGAGCTTAAAAATCCATCCGTAAAGAATGTGGAAGCCCTGTTTGAATTGTATGTCATACCTTGTACATGTTTCATTGGTAAAATCCTAATTGGGTCTTACAAGTATGTCTCTTGCTTACATACTCTGAGCCTAAGCTCAATGAAGTGATTCAGGGAGACATTTAAATCAGCTACCAGAAGTAATAATGTTAGTAAGTGTTGCTGAAGCCCAAATTCATTAGTTCATGCTCCCCTCTCATTAGTGAAAGCTGGTTTTCTAGTAAGCCTTCAGAATTCCTACATACAAGTCAGTAAGGTCACAGTCAGTAGGAAATCACAGAACTCCCAGCTTCTTTAATCAAAGCCCAATCTTCCTCGTGAAGTATGTGCCATGGGAATTTCACAAATCATGACAAAGGGGAAAGTTAGCCTGGACATAAAACACCAGCTCTGAAACTGCCTTACTGGGTGGTCCAGGCTTAGACACCAGAGTTCTCTGTGGCTTTGTTGAGTCATCCCACTGTTGAGAGCAGTTGATCTTCACAGCCCCAGTAAAGATACTTGGAGGCTGAAGGGAGCTCTGCATGCAAAATATATTCTGTCCACTGGAGGACACTGTCATAAAATTAGGAAGGGAGCCATTGCTCTTAAGATGGATACTCACAGGTCTTGTATTAGAAGTAGATGTCTGCTTTAGCTCAATTTGAAGATACGCAAGTTTCATGTTCCCAGCCAGGGAACGTGTTAGGAAACAGCCAGAGTTACTTCGATTACTTCTAGAATGCTCCTATTGCTAACAGAAGCCCACTGAGTCCTCTCCGCACAGTGTGTGCTGAACATACCATGGGTCAATTTTGTTTTTTACGTAATGGAAGGGATCGTGAAGAAATGAAGAAAATCACATGGTCATACAGGAAATCATATTTATTTGAGGGAAGGTTATTTTTCTAGGAATCTTGTGAAGAATTATTTGGTAAAAGAAAAACATTTTCATAATATGAACAACTGCATTTATTTTCTTTTTTGTAAGCTTAGATTGTTTTATGCAATTTGTGTTAGTCATGCCATCCTGTAATATATTCTAAAGATTATCATGTGGAGGGATGCACTCCAATGTATTCTGAAAAGGTGATGGAGTAGTTTACATAGTAAATAGAAAATGTTCAATCATAGCGACTGTCATTTCTCTCTAGTGAGTGCTTACTTTGTGCCCTGTACCGTGCAAGCTGCTTTATATGTTGTACCTTATTGGGTCTTCACAGTTTGACACATGAAGAAGCTGTGTCTAAGAGGCCAGTTCAACAGTGGGAGGTTAGACAGCAGGACAAGTTCCAACTCTGCAGTTTATAACCAATCTTGCTTGGTCGCAGGGCAAATA
>PVKN010008360.1:8524-25358 GCA_004027915.1 Capromys pilorides
TTAATTTTATTTATTTATTTATTTGTTTGCTTGTTGTGTTTGTTTTGTTTCTTTATTTATTCATTTTGTGGCTGGCTCAGCCTGCCCTGGTGGTGGCGCTGGCGCAGCATGTGGTGCCGGGGATCGAACCGCAGTCCCCGCAGTTGCCTGAGCCCTCCTAAGCAGGCGCTTTAGACCACTGAACCATCTCGCCGGCCCCGAAACTATGGATTTTTAAAATTAAGTACAGGGACTACGGTGTCTAACATACACAGATTGGATGCATAGTGATTCTCCTGTTCTCAGCCTCCCAAATGCTGGGATTACAGGCGCCTGAAACCATCCTCAATCTCATTCTCAGTTTCCATGCACCCGGGGGCTAGCACAGCAAGCCAGGGATTGAACACTAGTCTCTGTGCTTGCCTAAAGGGCACTTCAATCTGCACAGCTATCTGGTCAGATCATTAGATTTCACTATTTGCTATGTTGGTTTTCCATCTTGTTTAGTTCATTACTATATTTTCTTTCTTTCTTTCTTTCTTTCTTTCTTTCTTTCTTTCTTTCTTTCTTTCTTTCTTTCTTTCTTTCTGTTTCCTTTTTCTGTAGGGTCTCACTATGAAGTCTGAACTCATAGTGATTCCCTGATTTCTGTCTCCCTAATGTTGGGATGACAGGCACACCAGACCACACCTAGACTCCATTCCCAGCTTGGCCCACCATGGCGCATGGCCAATGCACATGCGGTATCAGGGATTGAACCCTGGTCCCTGAGTTTACCTAAGCAAGTTCTTAGTATGCTGAGCTACATCACTGGCCCTTCTTTGGCTCATTTCTGTTCTATTTTTCTGTCCATCACTTTAGGAATGGGAATATCTGTCCTCAGTCATTGTATGTTAGAAGCATTTAACTTTATTTTTTTGATTTTTTTCCTTTTTCTGACACCAAGTATCAAAATCAGGACTTCTCAATTACTAGGAAGGCTCTTATGCCACTGAGTGTTGGCCCTCTTTCTAATTTTGACAGAGTCTCATATGTATGAGTTTGTCTTGATTCTCAGAGGAAACTTTGGAGTTGGACTTCTCAGCAATGCTGGGACTAGCAAGACTGTCATTTCCTAGAGCTGAATTACATACATTTTACCTAATGAGATAGACATGGGCTTTCTGGTTCCAAGAGTCAAATTTTATGATTTAGATCTGAAACTTATCCCCAAACTCTCATGCATATGGAAGGTGGCATATTCATGAGCATACTACAGTTATGGATGGATATATGCATTGATGAGTTCAGTAGCTGAACATGCTGCTAGGAATTGAGGCAATACAAGTGTCAGGGAGTCAAATCTCCCAGATGAGCAGAAAAATCAGAAGAGGTCTCCCAGAGAGACAGGATGTTTTGGTGGCAGCCAACCCCTGACCACAACCTGCAGACCAACTACTGGTGAGAAAAAGCTGAAGTTTCAAAAAGAGACCTAGCTACAATAACTTACCCTCACATAGATTCCTGGAGGCAGATATTTTTCAAGTTGTGAAGTCAGGACTATGGAGACACAGGCATGTTCTGTTTGGAGTGAGACAGGGGGAGGGGTACCTCAAACTAGGCATTCTGAATGGATCTAACCAGAGAAGGGCACCTCAGTGTAGGTGGTGAGCTCGGCTTCTTGAAAGACTCAGCTAGTGGTGATAGAGAAGTTCCAGTGTGTCATCCTTGGTGGGACTGGACTCGAGTGTTGCTGTGCTGTCTGCAGCATCATGAATACAACTGAGAACTTCCTCTGTCTGTCCTTACATTTTCTACAGGAAGTCTTCTCAACTTCAGATCTAAGAGGTTTCCTCTACTTAGACAATGTGTCCTCTGGAAAATTTCTGCTCAGGGGAAATGTGAACAAATTGTAGTTATCATTTGATGGGCCAAGTGGCTGGGAGTCAGAGCCAAACCAATCATTTCATCATTTCTGCCCCATTCTCTTGCCTTCCTGAGTTACTCAGATTTTATTCTGTTTGTCTTTGATTCATGTCATTTTTACTCCCATTCTTTGCCAGGCTTCCTCTTCAGTGCAAAAGAGCTATCACATCAGTCACCCATTCCATGTGGAATCTGTGTGTGCTTTTTAAAAAAATTATTTTTTAAATAAATGGTCTGAATAGATTTCCCAGTCTAGCCTGGAACTCTGAAACCTCTATCCTCAGCCTCCCTGATTGCAGAGATCACAGGTAGATGCCCAGGGGGCTCAGCTACCAACAGCACTTTGAAACAAGGAAAGAGCTTTGCTTCTCTAGAAAGGAGAGGCAGATGAGGTTAGATGAGGCAGAGACTGGGATTATGGCAGGCACAGCAGGCAAGACTGGCAAAGGAGGTGGGCCCTGGGAAAGAGAGGAAGGGGAGAGTCATTGCTGAGGCCAGAGTAGAGAGGTGAGAACAGAGGCACTAGGAGGGAAGCCAGGGCTGAGGTACAAGTCCAGAAGAGAAGAAGTTGAATTGTGCTGTGGAGAGAGGAATGTGGGGGGAGACCCTAGAAAGTTAGAAGGACCCCACCCATTTGTACCTGTCACCATCTCTCCAGGACACCAGAAGAGCTTTGGGATGGATGATTTCAGCCCCAGCCATCAGCAGCCCTGCTAAAGGCACATGGAGAAGCAAAAAGATTGGGGCTCCTTTGTGTCTCCTACCTTCGGGATAAGTGATTCTCACACCTTGGTTTCAGACCACATAATTTTTGGTTCATGTGTGATACACACATAGCTAGGAACTTGAACAACACTATATGTATTCTGCTATTTTCCTACCTTTATTCATAAATGTTATGGGAAAGATCATAATCCTAGCATGCTGAACAAAGTAGAATCTACTACATGCCTAGTGATGTCAGTATGTATGTGTGCTGCTTGTTCTAAGTACTTTCTATACTTGCTGCTTTCAGACTTTAAGCCAACAGTTCAGGGCTACAGATATAGCTCAATAGCCTAAATACCTGCCTAAGGACCCAGTTTAATCCCTGGTAGCACATACCATGCAGGTTCCAGAACCCCATAATTCCAGTGCTGCATAGACTGAGACAGGAGAATCACTACAAGTCCAAATAGTGCCCTTAGATACTCTCTGAATGCAGGTGGACAGGGACTTTGCTAAATTTGATTTTCTTACTTTTTCTTCCCATGGAGACTCCATGACCACACAATGATAATGCTGGCTCCTGCTCTTGGCTCCAATGTAACAAAGAGAAAGGCTGTCAGTCACTGGGGCAGGCCAGGGCCTGCAGCTAGGGATAACAACATCATAGCTGTATGCATGTGACATGATAAGCAGGAAGTTTCCTTTTTCTCTCAAGGGAACAGTTTGACACTTACCAGCCTGGGCTCAAAGTCACTGCTCTTCTTTGGAATTCAGAACCTAAGGCCATGTGTGGGTCCACCAGGATGGGTCACAGCCTGTGGACAGAACTTGGCCCTTTTGTGCACCTGGGGCATGTACTGAACCACAAGTGGGGCTCTTGTCTTGCCTGGTGTCCAAGGCACACTTTCCAGGACATTAGGGAATAAAGTCAAGTTGTGCATCTGGAATCACTGGAGGAGATCCAAGCAATGACATTTGGTGTGAAAAGATATGGTCCAGGGAAGAGGTGGGGAGCAGGATGAGTTGGAGGTGTTCAGGAAAGGGGACCAGCAGGCAGGAAGAGAAAGGAGGGGGGAGGGAAGACCCAGGCTGGCCCAGCCTGGAGGGAGAGAGCCCCACTAGAGGATCTTTCTTTTTATAAAAACCTTGATTATTTGTCTTAATATGGTGGGAATAGTGGGAGGACAAAGAGGAAGAGCAGGGAGGCTCAGGAAGGAGCAAGACAAGGAGAGAAAGGGAGGAAGGAAGGGAGGGAGGGAGAGAATGGAGGGAGAGAAGAGAGAGAGACTATGAAACAACAGTAGGACATCAGAAATTTAGAATACTGTTGAAACATTTTGAGGTTCTGTACACATGTGCGCACGCGCGCGCGTGCGCACACACACACACACACACACATACACACACATGCACGCACATACGCACACACACACTCACCCCATAGTCAACATTCCTATTGCATTCTTTGTCCCAAAAGAGATCTGATGTGGATTCAGGTGTCTGGATAGGAGATACATGACTAGTGATAATATACTCTCCCCATCCAGGGCAACTGGGCTTGAAAAGCTGTGAGGTGCTCCTGCTCCTCTGATCTCTTCCTCACAGATTGTGGTCCCCAGATTCTGAACTCATAGAACCCAGACAAGGAACAGAAGACCAGACCGGCCCATGTTAAGTTTAAGGTATTTAATATTCAGAAAGATAGTGAGGTTAAAATCAAGTACCTATGTTATAGGGCAATAGTATCACTAAGCTTTTCTTCTGGAGGGTTAACAACTTAAGTTTGCAGATCAAAAAATTAGAGAAAGAGAAAGACTACAAAGGTAGTCAATATTTTGGCCCTAGCCCTTGAAGGTCATTGAGGACTCAGGACCTAAGAGAACTTGTACTGTAACATCCTATAACTCAGTTGCATCCCAAATTTTTTGTTCAATGAGATTACGGGGCCACAGAAGAAAGGGATTGATGGTGTATAGTGTGCCTAAGGAGTCAGCTAGAGAGAAAACATTCTCTCAGGCTTTTACAGAGAGCAAACTGATCAAGCAATGGCTGTGACTCATTCAGATGGCTGACACAGACAAAAGTTCTACAAAATGCTATATATGATTTCAAGGTAAATCCTAAAGGGATTTGACTGACCTTGTCAGATATGAAAATTACATGTTTTGTTATATAGGTCTTGCTTTAACTTGGCCTTAACAGCCCAGCAGAAAAGTATAACCATGAGGCATAAAAAGTAAAATCACATTTGTATGTTGAACTGTAAAAGGCTCAAGTCAACAGCCTCCAACATTGCCAGTTATGCGATAACCCACTGCTATTATGGAATATTGGACTATGCATACACCTACTTTCTCTTAGTTCAATGTATAAATATTTGTACTAATAGTGTTTAGAAAAGTTATCATGTCTGCATCTTGTACTCGGAACAGTTACTTTGAAGACAACAGTGTGAATTGTATTAATTATTGTGGTTGTCTTACTAATGTGCTGTGAAACTGTCCCATTGTTATTTCTTACTAACAGAAAAAAATAAAAAGAAATAAAAAATAAATCTAGAAATTTAAACATAAATAAAAAATAAAGCTAGAAATTTAAACCAGGCACAAAATCTGGCTTACACAACCACTATAGATCTGCCTAAAAGCAGCCAGATATATCCATGACACAAACACATTATTTTACTGACATCACATTTGTTGCCCCAGATTATTTATTCCAGTGCCTTATTCTCAACTTCTGAAAGTCTCAGGGTACGTGCAAAATGTACACAGGTATTTTTTTTGCCAGAGAATCACACACACACACACACACACACACACTTACACACACACACACACACACACACACACACACCACAGTCTCTATGTCTCTATTCCTTGTTCACAACTGAAGACTTAGGAGTCTTGATAGTACTGTCCTTATAGCTTTCAGTATCTGAAGCTTGTGACCAATGCCCAGTTTTGTGGGTAAAGTCATTCTAAGACTTCTGTAGCCTGCGTTTTCCAGGTTTTCTAAACTTTCCCATAAATTATTCTAAAGGTTTTTAAACAACATAGTCAGGTACAGGTACAGCTGTGATCCCACTCCTTGTGTAGTTTTCTGCATTAGTCACATTTCATCACTTCCGTCACTGGAACATAATAACTGATACCTGAAACTTAAAGGAGGAACAGCTTACTTTGGCTAAAAGTTTCAGTGAGTGCAACCTCTAGTGCAGACACTCCACAGTTGAAAGCCCAAGCTAGAAGGGAAGCAGAAGTAAGGAAACAGAGGCAGAAGGGAGGAGTGCAGGACATAAATATAACTCTCCTGGTCGGATTTCTTTTGGGACCTCAGAGCAGGCCCCAGCTTCTCACAGCATACTCAGCTACTAACTAACTGGATAACCCTACTGATGAGTATAGCATCCTAATTAGCTATTCACCTACTCAGGTGTATTAGCAACTGAAGGTCAACTTGTAACATCCAGTTTGGACAGCAGAAGAGGCAGAACTAAAGCTGAAGAAGTTTAGAAGGTGCTGACAGAAGCTGGACCTGTTTGGAAGCTGTTGGGAAGTTGTACAGTTGGCAGCTGCAGGTTTTCTGGGAGGAGTTTATGATACTGGGCTTCCTGGTAAAGTCAGAAGTTCTCATAGTGGAAGGATCTCTGGACCTGGACCCTGTGAATGGCTACCATTCACTTTCAGGAAACTCTGGTGCTCATTTAAAGCATCAATTCATGGATCCAGAGGAGGAGATGGTGCACTTCTCAGCCATCTGGAGAAGCTTAGTGTGCTGGTCTTCCTGATGGGAGCTCCCTTCTTAGTTCCAGTGCAGATCCTTCACCCCTGTGCAACAGACTTTCTAGCTTCCAGCACTGACATTTGGACCTTCCTACTGCAGATCCATGAAATGGCCCACGTGATACATTGTCATGTGTTCTAGGCTTCCTGTTGGACTCATTAGGGACCTTGATATGAACACTGGATCTTTAGCTGGACTCATGCAGAGCATTACTATAGAGTCCTGGATCTCAGCTGGAGTCTTTGTCTTTAGTGTGTGCGCAGATTTTCTACTTTCTTTGTGTATAATTCTTTGGGTCCTTCACCATAAAATAATCTTATAATTAAGTGTATTATATTGTATTGTTTCCTTTTGCAGATCAATGACTACAATATCTTTCAAACACATGGGTTATTTCTGGACACTTAGATGCAGCCATGTTAAGCACCTCTTAAATGAGTCATAAAATGTCAACAGAGACAACACTTAGCATCATACTACTTCAGTGTGGTTCATCCCAATCCTTGCCAATACTTAACTTATAATTTTTACCACATCAGCCATTATAACAGGAGAAGGTGGTATCTTACTCTTACTGTAATTTGAACCATGCTGGTACTTGATATGATTGTATCTAAGTGTACAGAAATATCCCATGTGTTTGCAAGATATTATAGTTTAGTGATCTGAAAAGGGAAACAATACAGTGTATTACACTTAAGTATAAGACTATTTTATACTGAATCACCCAAAGAATCATATAAAAGAGAGCAGAAAATTTGTGTACACACTAAAGACCAAAGACTCCAGCTGAGGGCCAGGACTCTATAGTAATGTTCTTCATGAGTATAGCTAAACATCAGCGTCCACACCAATGTCTCTGATGAGTACAACAGTAGGTCTAGAACCCATGACAATGTATCATGTGGGTCATTTCATGGACCTGCAGTGGGAAGGCCCAAATGTCAGTGCTGGAAGTTAAAAAGTCTGTTGCATGGGGATGAAGGATCTGTGCCAGCAGGCTGATGGATCTGCACTGGAACCAAGAAGAGAGTTCCCACCAGGAAAACCACTGAAACAAGCTTCTCCAGGTGGCTGAGCAGTGTACCATCTTCTCTGGATCCAGGAATTGGTGCCCAGAATGAGGGTCAGAGCTCCCCCAAAGTGTACAGTAGCCATTTGCAGGGACAAGGTCCTGAGCTCCTTTAACTATGAGGACATCTGACTTCACCAGGATTCCCAGTATCATAAGCTCCTCCCAGAAAACCTTTCAGGTGCCTATTGCTCCTTACAGCTTCCCAACAGCTTCCAAACAGGTCCAACTTTGACCAAGGCTTTTGAACTTCTTCATTGGGATATTACAAGTTGATGTTCAGTTGTTAATCCACCTCAGTAGTCAAGTGGCTAATTGGAATGCTTAACTAATCAGTAGATTCATCCAGTTAGAGGTAGTAGCTGAGTATGCTGTGAGAAGCTGGGGCCTGGTCTGAAGTCCCACAAGAAATGTGACCAGAAGAGTTATATTTATGTCCTGCATTTCTCCCTTTTTTCTCTGTCTCCTTAATTCTGCTTCCCTTATAACACGGACTTTCAACCTTGAAGTGTCTGAACCAGGAGCTGCACTCACTGAAACGTTTAGCTAAAGTAAGCTGTTCCTCCTTTAAGTTGCAGGTATCAGCTGTTATGTCCCAGTGACAGAAGTGATGGGAACATGAGTAATGCAGAAAACTGCAGCAGAAATTGGATCATAGCTATAACTGTACTGGACCATTTTCTTTAGAAACCTTTGAAAAGGATTTGGGGAAAATTTGGAAAATGCAGGCAACAGAAGACTCAGAATGACTTTACTGGGCATTGTTCATGAGATCAGGACACCGAAAGCTATAAGGACATTGTTGTTTAGGCTCCTACATGTTTAATTGTGAACAAGAACTAGAGACTTTAGTGTGTGTGTGTGTGTGTGTGTGTGTGTGTGTGTATGTGTGTGTGTGTGTGTGTGTGTGTTTGTGATTCTCTGGCAAAAAATATTTGCACATGCCCTGAGACTTTGAGAAGTTGAGAGTAAGGTACTGGAATAAATAATCTGGGGATAAGAAATGTGATGTGAGTAAAACAATGAGTTTGTGGTATGAATATTTCTGGCTGCTTTTAGGCAGATCTACAGTGAAAATAATCAGGAGCAAAATGCAGAATTAAGTGATGTGAATGTTGGATAGAAAGGAAGTCCTTGTAACATTGTAGAAATGGAGAGTGTCCATGGAAAAGATTCAGGTAAAATTAAGCTAAATAACTTGTAATGGTATGAATATTAACAATAGGTTGAAAGCATCTCAGGAATAATGCAGATCCTCCCCTTCTGAGACTCTAGGACTAAAAGTATAAAGGTCTCATTTGAGAAGAGAACCCCTGGTTTGAGAAGGTCTGCATAGGATTTGGTTCCCTGGGTTTCATTTCACTCTACTCAAACATTCATACACTCACAAGCTTCTGCAGCCATGGTCCAAGGAAGCCAGCTATACCATAAGGTGGTGGCAGACCCTGGCATCACATACATAGTGCAGATTTTTCAGGCACACAAAATGTAAGAGTTACAGAGTCATGGAAGTTTCTCCCAAGATTTCAAATGAAGGCCCAAGAGGACTGAAAGAGACCCTCTTTGGGCAATACGTGAACATAACAGTATAACCCAAAGGTGCAATGGAGATCCTAGGAAGCTGAAGAAACTAGGACTATAGATACCTGCTGAGGAAAGCTGCAAGCAGTGAGCAGAACCAGCTTAAGAGAGAGGTCACATGTGATATCACCAGAATCTCACAGTTACTGAGATGCCCAAGTGTTTTTGCAATTAACATATAAGCACAGCCTCTTTAGGTGCTGTGTACAGAACTATAGAGTTTAGAATTGTCCTATTGGGTTTTGGTGTTACTTTGTCCCACTTGTCTTCTATCCTGTTGCTCAATCATTTTGGAAAAGGCATGTTTATCTTGTGCTATTTTATGCTGCAAGAATCTGATTTTTTTGAATTTACTGGTGCTCACAGCCAAGTATGCCTTGATTCTCACAGAAGACTTAAGACTTAGACTTCTCAACAGTGCTGGTATTCTTAAGCGTGTCAAGTATTAGAGAAGAGCCAAATGCATTTTGCATAATAAGATGGACATGAGCCTTCTGGCTCCAAGAATGGAATGCTATGATTGAGATCCAAAACGTATCCCCAAACTCTCATGTATTTGGAAGGAGAATGGTGGTGCTACACTTGTCAATGGGCATATCCGTGGATGAATTAAGTACTTGAGTGTGCTGTGAGGATTTGAGGCATGGTCGGAGGTGGTACACTTGGGGTGTGATGTGGAACTGTACATTCTTGTCCCTGTACTCTCCCTTCTCTCTCTGTGTCCTGACTGCCATGACGTCACCCACTTACTTCCTTCATCCTCTTGATTCACCAGTTTCTGCTTTGGAGCCAGTGGACCATGGACCAAACTCACTGAAACTTGGGCTGGAATTACTTTCTCTTTCACTAATATTAGGATGTCAGTTTTTTGTTTTTGTTTTTATTTTTTTCTCTCAGTGCTAGGGAAGGCACTGGACCCTTCCCCCATTTGGTATTTAGGCTTTGTGTTGTTGGTCAATTCATGACATATTTCTACATATCACTCCCTTATCAGACTGATTTGCAAATATTTTCTCCAATTCTCTAAGATTTCTCCTACACTTGAGATTATCTCTTTTGATGTTCAGTCCTGACTTAACTTGGTGCATTCCCACATGCCTCTTTCTATTTTCTTGTGCTTTTGGGTTCATGTTGAAAGACTTATTGCCCAAATCAATGCCATTTCAAGTGGGTTTAGCTCAGTGGTACAAAACCTGTCCATCAAGCACAGTTTCTGAGTTTGATTCCCAACATTAAAAATAAAAGGGAATGCCCGCCAATGTCATGTAGACTTTATCCTACTTCTAGTTTCTGGCTAACATTTAGACATTTAATATATTTTCTGTTGACTTACATTTTTTTTTTTAATTTTTAGTAAGAAATAACAATATGATAGTTTCAAAACATGTTAGTAGTACATTCGCAATAATTGACACTTTGAATATTGTTGTTCTCATAGTAGTTATACAGAGCACAGGGTGTAGACATGATAAATTTTCTAATCCATATTATTAGGGAAGGAAAAAAAAGGAAAAAAAAATTCTTCTCTTTGTACTAAGAGGGAGTAGTTGTATACATAGTCCAATATTCCATAATTGCAGTGGGTTAGTGGTGAAACTGGCAATGTTGGAGGCTGTTGGTTTAAGCCTCTTACAGCTCATCATACTAATCTAGCTCTGCATTCTATGCCTCATTATTAAGCTTTTCTGCTGGGTGATCAAGGGCAAGTTAAGTTGACTTATGTTTTTGGTATGACAAATGATCTAACCTTGCTCTGTATGCAGATACCAAAACACTTGCTTTAAAGTGTTTATTTACTATTTCCAGGAGCTTGCCTTTTTCAGAGACACTGCTTTTTTTCCATTCTTCTTTTGCTTGGGCCCTGTTTCCTGTTTTTGCATGGCTTGTCAGGTTTTCTTGACCAACGGCCATTAAAGAAAGAGCCAGCTTTAGAGAAGGCATTGCTGTCCTGATTATCTGGGTATACTCTGAACCTAGGGATCATACTAAAGGGAAAGCTTAAAGTTTTTCAGGTTTTTCTGAGTATTCATTCTGCCTATGCTGTAACTTCCTTAATCTTCCAAACACACGGCTTTGATATATTTTTTAATATTTATTTATTTATTTATTTATGTTGGTGGAAACAGTGATTGAACTCAGGACACTTTTTATTTTATTTTTTAAAATCTTTATATTTCTCCTTAACCTAGGCATATATGGATTCATAGTTCCCTTGAAGCTTTCACAAGCAATGACAGATGCTTTTTCCCTGTAGAGATAAAAAAACTAGCATCTTAAAGAAGCGAAGAACAATAAACAAACTTTAGGGCTGGTGATAATCTGTTACTCAGGGATTTCAGAAAACTAGGATTTAAAAAGGTAGTAACAGCTTATCCTGATTGATGTCTCCACCCTTACTTGGGACATTGGTGATTATCTCCTTTCCTCCCTGTAATCCTTCTATTGTACGACCTAAATAAAAAGAAGATGCTTCTGAAGTTCTGGGCTCACTTGGAGAGAGACAGATCTCAGGGAGACTTCTGAGCTACATTCATTGGGTCTTCTCGTTGTTTTTTTCAGCTCTGACTCAAAATATACAACAAGTGGTGTGCAACGCAGGGCATGGAAGATGATCAAGGGTAAGTTGGAGAGGCCTGACTGCGTGGGAAAAGTATGCCCAGAGTAGGTGAGACCACCATCAAAAGCTTGGAGTAATGGGAAACTCCGTGCCAATAGAAAAAGAGTATGTCTATCTTATAGAGACATTACTCAAAGGAGCAGGGGTTAAGGTGAAACCAAAGAGTTTTGAAGAGTTATTTTTCTTAATAAAAAGGTATTGTTGTTGGTTTCAGCCTAAAGGAAAAGCTTCTCTAAACTTAAAAGTTTGGAAGCAAGTTATGAAAGCTCTGCACAGAGCACAACAGCAAGGAGAACCTATTCCATTAAGTGTGTGGTCTTTGTGTAACTTTATTTGCTTGGCTTTGGAGTCCCTGCAGTCTCACTCTGAGGAATCGAGTCTGCAGGCGATTCCTCAGACTCAGAAAGACAGTCTTACAAGGGGATCAGTTGATGAGGACACTACGGAACATGAAGGCAGCACCACATCTCTTAATTTGCCCTTGCTGGATAAAGAATCTAAATCAAAGAATTGGAAAGTAAAGCAAACATTTTTGGCTCTTCAGCCTCTGCCATCTGATTCTAAGGATTTTTCAGAAGCTCAAGGGAATGGGTTGGAGAAGGAGGCAAATAAATTCTGGGATTTATCCCATCAGGTGGAACATTTGACACAATATACAAATTGGTGAAGCGATTGCATGTTTCAAATCCACCTTCAATGCATGCTCAAATTCAACCTCTGCCTCCTCCTCCAACAAATCCCTCGGCTCCTCCATATGAGCATAAGCAACCCATCTCAGCTGCTGAACCTAGAAGCACAGTGACTCAAGCTTTATTACAAGGAAGGAACCAGGGAGACCCAGAGGCTTACAAAACTCCACTGGGAGTTTGCCCTGTTGTGGTTCAACAGCACCCTCCAAATGGGCAACACCCAAATGGTTCTGTACAGTGGGATTATTGGCCTTTGGCTTTTCAGACAATCAAAGAATTGAAGCAAGCTGTTATGTCATATGGAATGCAATCTAATTATGTTGTTGGCCTCTTACAAGGATTGGTAGATGAACACAGGCTTATTCCTCATGATTGGGAAGTATTGTGCCATACTATTTTGGAACAAGGACAATATCTTCAATTCTGTACCTGGTGGAAAGATGAGGCAGAAACTCAGGACAGGATAAACAGGGGTCAAAATCCACCTATCGCTATAACACTGGACCAACTTACTGGCTCAGGCTCATGGTTTGGTATAACAGCTCAACTTCAGTATGATGATATGATCATTGTTCAGACGAGTTTATGTTGTCTCAGAGCATGGGAGAAGGTCAAAAAACCGGGAGAAGCTCAAAAGTCTTTTACTAAGGTAATACAGTCTCAAAATGAGCCCTTTGTTGATTTTATCTCTCTACTCAAGGAGGCAATTGATAAAATGGTCAAACAACTCAATCTTTGGGATATGTTGCTACAAATTTTGTTCTTTGAAAATGCTAACTCAGAATTCCAAAGGGTTATATGCTCATTAAAGGCTTGAGATGCTTCATTGGAAGAATATATTAAGGCTTGTGCAGATATTGGTTCTGAACCTTATACAGCTAATTTACTGGCTGCTGCTTTACAAACAAATCTTACAAAATGTTTTAATTGTGGCAAAGTGGGGCATATGAAAAAGGATTGTAAAAAAGAAAAGAAAAAGGGTAAAGATAGAACTAAACCACTAGGGCTGTGTCCAAAATGCAAAAGGGGAAAACATTAGACAAATGAATGTCGCTCCAAATTTGATAAAAATGGATAACCTTTACAACAACAGGGAAACTGAACAATGGGCCCTCTTGCTTGGGACCCAGAGATAAACAATATGGGGTATCAGCAATTTCCTTTGAACAACCCCATAATCAACCAAAACTAAGGATCTCAGACCGTTTTCATGCCACAGCAGGAAGTGCAACCTTAGATATTGTATCAACAGAAAATCAGTTTTTGCAACCCACTTATGGAGTATATAAAATTTGTACTAATATTTTTGGTCCCATATCCAAAGATACTGTTGGCTTGATTATTGGGAGAAGTAGCCTTACTAACAAAGGTGTCTTTGTACAATTAGGAGTCATAGATAGTGATTATGAAGGACAAATTCTCGTGATGATGTCTACCTCCATACCCTTTCAGATAGTAAGCAAACAGGGGATTGCTCAGTTACTATTGCTGCCTTATGTAAAAGACAACAGCATGCCAGAGAAAAGGAAAGGAGGATTGGGAAGCACTGATTTCTCAGTATGGTGGCAGACACTTCTGGGACAAAGACCCCAGTTATCTATAATTATTCAAGGCCTAGTTTTTAAAGGGATGGCAGACACTGGAGCTGATGTTTCTATTATATCCTCTAAGGACTGACCTATATCCTCTATAGGCCTAAGATGCCTGTTTCTGTCACATTTTCAGGAATAGGAACTATGACTACTATTCAACAAAGTCAAAATATGTTGGTTTGTATTGGGTCAGATGGTCAAAGAGGAAATTTATAACCCTATGTGGCAGACGTTGTGATGAACTTGTGGGGATCTGATCTGCTTTCTCAGTGGGGTGCTACTTTACAGATCCCTGTGATTTCCCAGGGGATAAAGACCCTTACTTTGAATTCATATTTAGAGTAATGGCCATTGCTCTGAGTTTTGCCCTCCCCCTTAGTGGTTAACAAAGTAGTCTATCTGGGTGGAGCAATGGCCTTTGACTAAAAAGAAGCTTTCAGCTCTTGAAAGATTAGTTCAGGAGTTGTTAAATAAGAACAGAATAGAAAGTTCAACAAGTCCCTGGAATTCCCCAGTATTTGTTATAAAAAAGAAATCAGGAAAATGGAGATTAATTACAGATTTAAGAAAAATTAATGCTGTTATTCAGCCAGTGAGTTCGGTACAACCTGGCTTGCTACAACCTAGTGTAATTCCCAAGAATTGGTGTTTAACCATTATTGATTTAATGAATTGCTTTTATGCTATTTCCCTTCAGCCTCACAATAGAGAAAAGTTTGCTTTTACAATCCCCTCCCTAAATAATAACAAACTTACTCCCAGGTATCAATGGAAAGTCTTGCCTCGAGGTATGTTAAATAGTCTGACAGTCTGTCAGTTTTATGTAAACCAACCTCTGGAAAAGTTAAGATGTTTATTTCTCTCAGCTTTAATCTTACATTACATGGATGATTTATTGTTTGATACTTTATAGGACACTAAGAAAACAATCTCCTATAATTGGGACTGGGAGAAAACCAGGGAGAGAAAACAAAGGAGATAAAAAATAGCTGCCTTGTTGCGGCTCCAAAACCAGATCCTGAGTCTGATTTTCTTGGCTCCAAGAAGAGCTCAACAACGATAAACTTAATCTACTATGACTGTTGGAAACCAGGCCAGAATGAGAGGGATTGTCTCAAGAAACCCACAAGCTATGCCTTGACTGCCAAAGCAGCTGTTAGAAGTCAGACCGCACTCTAAGGTGAAGGCCCCAGAGCTCAGACTCAGCTTCCCAGATGGTCCAATAGGACTGGAGGGCATTGGGCCTGCCTGCTCCCTCTGGCTGTACAGTCTTTATCATCTCCAAAGAGGAGCCCTGAGAAATCATGACCAAAGGAAAACCCAGCCTATTGCTGGACATTGGCACAGGTCTCTTTGTTTGTCTCCAACCCTGACTTTCCTTTCAGTCATCATACTTCAAAAGAAACAGACTTTAGCTGGCCTGTGCGCCTTCCAGGACCCATGGCCTATCTCCATCTTCTGGCTCTTCCCGCCTGAGCTCCATTAGTGAGTCTATCTGCCATCTGGTCTGACCTGTGTGCCAGCAGGGTGAGAACCACGGCCTGCTTCCATCTCCCAGCACTTCCTGCCTGAGCTCCATTCCTGAACCCATTCACAGTCTGGTATGGCCCATGCACCAGCCAGGACCCACGGCCTGCCTCCATCTTCCAGCACTTCCTACTTGAGCTCCATTCCCCAGCCCATCCAACGTCCAGTCTGACTCACGCGACTGCCTGCCGGCCTGCCTGTGCCTGCCTGGTAAGGACCCTCAGCCTGCCTCTATCCTCAGACTCCTCAACTCCAGAGCTCCGACTCCACCCACAGTCCAGACACACAGGGTCTCACAGCAACCAGTAGCCTGAGCTGCAACTTGCAGCCAGTTACCACTAGAGGGAAACAAGCTTGGTGGATCCAGAGAAAACTCCCATAGGCACTAACAGCACAACTTCACCAAAGTACAGAGATCACTGACATACAAAATGATAACGACAAGGAGTAAGATGCAGTCAAGCCGACCCAAATCAAATACAGGAGATGATACCATGGAAGAAAATGGGAATAATGAAGCCAAAAACTCTGAATCTGAGGTAGACAGACAACTACAGACACATATAGAGCAACTCAGATCAGAGATAACACTTGAAATAAAAAAAGAAATGCATGAATTAATAGAATCTGAAGTAGAAAAACAATTGCAGAAATGTGTGGAGCAAAGAAGGACAGAAATAACCCCTGAAGAAAAAAAAGACATGTCTAAATTAATAGCATCTAAAGAGGGGAAATAATGCAGAAAGGTAAAGAGATGAGTAGAGCAAAAATAATCTCAGAATTAAAGAGAGAAAGGATAACTATAATGAAAGACTTAAGAAATATTAAAGAAGATATTGACAAAAAATTAGAGAGTAGAAAAATGACAGATTTCATGACTGAGCAATATAAGGAAGAAATAGATAGCAAGAAACGGTGTCAAAGAGATATACAAGAAAATAAAATCTCAATGACAAGCTGGAAAAACCTTATGAAGGAAAGTGAAGATAGAATTCCAGATCTTGAAAACACATTCGCAGCTAGTGAAAAGGCAAGAAAGGATCTCCTAAAAACAACCAGGATGCAGGAAAAAATAATTCAACACCTGCAACATGATGCGAGAATGAACAATGTGAGATTAATAGGAATCAATGACAAAGGAGTCAATACAAATGATATAAAAAGAGTATGGGAGGAAGTAATAGCAGAAAACTTCCCAAATATGAGAAAACAACTGGATATTGACATAACTGAAGCAAATAGAACACCAAATAGCATCAACCTGACTAAAAACACATCAAGACATATAATAATCAAGATCCCAGAAAAGAAACCATAAGAACTCCAGAAATATATGGAAATTAAACAACACTCTTCTCAGTAACCAGTGGGTTACAGA
>PVKN010008361.1:0-25281 GCA_004027915.1 Capromys pilorides
TTTATTTATTTGTTTGCTTGTTGTGTTTGTTTGTTCATTTATTTATTTTGTGGCTGGCTCAGCCTGCCCTGGTGGTGGGGCTGGCACAGCATGTGGTGCTGGGGATTGAACCGCAGTCCCTGCAGTTGCCTGAGCTTTCCTAAGCAGGTGCTTTAGACCACTGAACCATCTCGCCAGCCCAATTTTCAGAAATTTTAAAGATTTTTTTTTTAATATTACAGCAGCATACACACGACATTGCTTTCGTCCCTGCTGGTCACTCAGTTCAGAGAGCTGTGACTGTGTGGTGGTGGTTCTCTTGTAGAAAGTATTCTGGGAGTGGAGCTCTGGTAAAAGTTTTAAGGACTAATGCGTAAGGTGATAAAACTATACAGAAAGACCTCAGGAAATAGATCTGCAACTTTATGAATACCACTGCAAATGAATATGACTCAAGGAGCATACTAAAGCTTTGTTTGTGAAATGTTGTTCAGGTTAATCAGTAGCCAGTCAGTAACCTAGTTTCTGTTGTATGTTGATTGGGTAGTTGTTGGTATGGAATCCCAATGCTTCTGAGAGTTTTTATTCTATTGTTATTATTATTATTATTATTATTATTATTATTATTATTATTATTATATTTTAGGGAAGGGTCTACAGGGTGTTCAGCGTCTCACTACTAGTCGGACTCATAATGATCTGCTCCCAGTCTCAATTGCTGTCTCAGTGGGCCCCTGAGGGTAGGACCACTGAGCCATTTGGCCAGCCCTGCCATTATTTTTTTTTTTTGTCTTTTTGAGACGGGGTCGCTATGCAGTCCAGGCTGGCCTTGAGCTTACTTGTAGCCCAGGCTGGTCTCGAACTTGCACTGATCCTCCTGCCTCAGCCTCCCAAGAGCTGGGATTATAGGCGTGGACCACCATGCCCGACTCTTAGCCTCATTCTTGAGGGGAAGGAGAAGTTGAGGAGTTAGCTCTCCAAGGCAGGTAAACTTGGATTAAAAACTTCTACATTTATTCTTTAAAAGTTTAATCTGCTGAGCTCTTTGCCCGGTCCTTACTCCATTTTTATTGAGTGCTATGGATCTTTGGCTTCTCTCCTGTGCTTCAGTGTGTCCATCTTCTCCTCTAATGCCATGACTATAATGATCCTATGTTTCTGGGCTGGGCTTTTGATTGGGCAGAAACTGGAGGAAGCAGCGTCCCGTGCAGCGGAGGAGGAGAAGAAACGCCTGCAGACGCAAGTAGAACTGCAGGCCAGGTTCAGCTCGGAGCTGGAGCGCGAGAAGCTGGTGAGCACCGTGGGGCCTGGAAGGTGGGAGCGGCCCTCTGTGGCAGGGCTCTGCTGCTGGCCTGAAGCGACCACTGGGGAAGTTACGTACTCGCCCACCTACCCACCCATTAGCTGTCCTTCCCCCCTTTGTTATCCATCCTCTGTCCTGAAGATATAAGAATGAAAGATACGAACCTGGTGTCTAAGATCCTTTGGTGGACATTTATGGAAAGAGCGCTAAACGCATGGTCAGGTTAACACTGCGTCCTGAAATGCCTGGGACAGTGCTGTCATCCCTGTGTAATTATTAATAATGCCCCTTCTCATTCTCAAGGGTTCTGGTTACAAAAATCATTAGTAATGAGAAAGTAACCATTGCCTAGCATTTCCTCTATAATGAGCCAAGAAGAGGGGTCTGGACCCTGGTCGGCTGCTCCTGCAGGCCCAGACCCTGCCTGGATGCTCCTAAGGTTCAGGCTGCTGGGGGTGGTAGCTGGGTCAGTGGAACCTGGCTGTGTCCTGCTGATTGGTACTGAGTAGGAGGACGCAGGGATGACGCCCGAGCATGCGCGTGACAGTGCTTTCGTCCCTGCTGGTCACTCCATTCAGAGAGCTGTGACTGTGGTGGTGACGGCAGTGGCGGGGAGGACAGCAGAGGCAGGCAGACCAGTGGCCTTCTCTCCACGCCGCTCCTTCCTGCCGGGCCGGTTTCCCTCCTTACATGCAAGGGCTACTGGACGCTCTGTCTCCTTAGAGCATCCCTGAGGACAAAGGCGCTAGTGCAAGTAGAAACGTCTGACTGAGATGTGCCGGTGTGTGTTACACTTGGAATTTACTTATTTGTGGGCCAGGGGTTGAACCCAAGGTCTGCACTGAGCTGTATTCTTAGACCTTTTTTATTTGGGGACAGGGTCTCACTAAATTGCTCAGGCTGGGTTTGAACCTGCAGCCTTGCTGCTTCTGCCTCGCAGAGTGCTGGGGTTACGTGTCTGTACCTCCACTCCTGTTCTCTGTCTTTTAAAATTTTGGCAGGAATCAAAGCTCTTTAATCCAGATTGGGAAACCTGGGCATTGTTAAGGTGCTAACTCAATTGCTGGTGGCCCCCCAGAACTGTAGTCGCCCTGGAGGGGAGGAAGGGGGTAGAGGAGTCCCTTGCAGGCCGAGCTGCTCTTCTTTGGCATTTAACCAGAGCCGCTTTGACTGGCAAAGGCTGTTGAGAAGGTTGTGGCTTTGAGACAGAATGTGACTTCAAGAGAAATTCTGAAAAAAAAAAAAAAAAAAAGAGAGAAATTCTGCAGGGGAAGCCAGGCATGGTGGCGCACGTCTGTAATCCCAGCACTTGGGAGGCTGAGGCAGGAGGATCGGTGTGAGTTTGAGACCAGCCTGGGCTACACAAGTGAGCTCAAGGCCAGCCTGAATTGCATAGCGAGACCCTGTCTAAAAAAGACCAAAAAAATAAAAAGAGGGAGAAAAATTCTGCAGGGGAACTTTCTTGACTTGAATCAACACTAGGAGTGGCAGGCAGAGGGCAGGGCCCCAGGATGGTGTGCGGTTCTCCTGCTGCCATGGTAACACGACCACGTCTCACACCCTCAGATCAGACAGCAGATGGAGGAGCAGGTGGCGCAGAAGTCCTCCGAACTTGAACAGTACCTGCAGCGAGTGCGGGAGCTGGAAGACATGTACCTGAGGCTGCAGGAGGCCCTGGAGGACGAGCGCCAGGCCCGGCAGGATGAAGAGACTGTGCGCAAGCTGCAGGCCAGGTGCCCGAGCAGTGTGCACGCTCTGCTGCGCGCTGTGCCCTGGGCGGATGGTTTCTCTTGAGGACCAGCACTCAGAGGAGAGCGGGGAGGGTCTCAGCCCTGGTGGTGGCTGAGCGCTGGAGAGACCCAGGACGCCGGCTGGCCCGGCGTCTCCTCTCTCCTGGGCAGTCCATAACGGGTCCTGCAGCCCTGTGCTGTGGGCTGGTACCTGGTCAGTGCCCATCAGGAGCAGGGCCACAGGACAGCAGGTGAGCAGCGGGCGGGCGAGCTCCGCCTCATGTGCATCGCGGCTGCCATTGCTCATGCCGCTGCTTGGCCCCGCCTCTCACGCTGCTGTCTGAGCAGGGGCCCTGGTCTCAGGAGCAGGTACCCCACCGTGAACTGTGTGCAAGGGATCTAGGTTGTTGGCAGTTCTCTTGGGAACTTGACTTCTTCACCCTGTACCAGCCCTTAGTGTGTCGGGATGAGATTCAGGCTGGAGGGGCAGCTGGCTCGGGAGCATAAGGAGATGTGCTTGCTTCTCCTCCCCTCCCCTCCCTCCCCTTTCCTTCCTCCCTCTCTCTCTCTCTCTCTCTCTCTCTCTCTCTGTCCTTTCGAGACAGGCTGTCCCCGATCCTCCTGCCTCAGCCTCCTGAGTGCTGGGAGCGCTACCACTTCCAGTTTCTCCCTTTATCTCTGAACCAGTTTTCGTGCCAGTCCCACACTGTTTCTTGTTTGTCGCTGTAGCTTTGCAGCATAAAACTTCACACCAGGCTTTGGTGCCTCCTGCTCTGCTCTTGTTACCCAGGATTCTTTGGTGTTCTGGGCTACCTCTGCTTCCATGTGGTTGGGTTTACATTAAATCTGTGTTTATTTGGCTCACAGTTCACGGGGATTTTAGTCTGTAGTCAGTTGGCTCTTAGGTAGAGTGGCACAGCAGAAGGGCGCCACAGAGGAGAAACAGCTCATGAGAGAGCAGGGCAGCAGGAGGCAGCAAGTCGGCCTTTATATTTCTCCCAGGCTCCCCACCTTAGGATGGTGCCTTCTATACCAGGCTGCGGCATCCTTTTTTTTTTTTTTTTAATTTTATTTTACATATTTCGTACAGGGTCTACAGGGTCTGACTACGTAGCTAGGACTCAGTGATCCCAAGCTCTGGGGCACAGCACGGCCCACTGGGGATCGAACTGTGCTCTGGCTAAGCAGGCACGGTAGTGCACTGAGCTGTCTGGCCCTCCGGGTGGGCATCCTTAATCCCATCCTTAGTCCAAGGGCCACGTACCCTAGATCAAGCCACCTCTGAAAAGTATCACCTAGGGCGGCATGAGACTTTGGGGGACAGCTAGGTACAAGCCATAACAGATACCTTTCCATTTTTCTGTTCTCTTTGATCACCTTTTGCAATACTGATGTTTTCATGGTAGGAGCCTTTCACTTCCTTGGTTAGGTTAATTCCTCAATGTTTAATTTTTCTTTCTTTTTTCTTTTTGTCTTTTTGGGACAGGGTCTCGCTATATGAAGTACAGGCTAGTCTTGAGCTCTCTTTTGTAGCCCAGTCTGATCTCAAACTCACATTGATCCTCCTGGCTCAGCCTCCTAAATGCTGGGATTACAGGCATGCACCACCATGCCCGGCTAATATTTAATTGTTTTTGGTACTGTTGTGAATATTTTTTTCCTAGTTTCTTTTTCAGTGAGTTCATAATTGGTGATTGATTTCTGTGTGCTGATTTTGAATTCCACTGTATTACTCAATTTAATTATTTAGTTCTAGTTCCCTATAGAAGAAATGCTTTCAGTTTTTCTTCATTTAATATGATGTTGACAATAAGTGTCATAAATAGCTTTCATCAAATTGAGATAAGATGCTCCTATACCTCTCCTTGGTATATCTTTTTAATGCTTTTAAATTTTTATTTTTTATTTTGTTTTTGAGACAGGGTCTTGCACTGCATTTCGGACTGGCCTTATGCTCACTTTTTTAGCCCCCGGGCTAGTCTTGAACTCTCAGTGGTCCTCTATCTCAATCTTTCTCAGCTTCCCAAGTGCTGGGATTACAGGCATGTGCCATGACGCCCGGTTCTGGGGTGTGTGTGTGTGTGCGTGTTTTAAATCACAAATGGATGTTAGATTTTGTCAGCAGCCTTTTGTGCTTCTGTGCAGTGATTGTGTGATTTTTGTCTATGCTTCTGTTTCCATATAATGTATTACTTACGTTGACTGGCATGTGACGAACCGTCCTTGCATCCCTGGGCGAAGCCTGCTGGGTCGTGCTGCGTGATCTTTTTCATGATTTGTTGCATTCTATTTGCCAGACTTTGAGGGGTCTTGCATCTGTGTTCATTATAGAGATTGGCCTGTGATTCTCTTTTTTGCTTGGCTCAGGGTAATTCTCACATCAGGACTGACTGTGGGGCTTCCCTTTTGGTTTCATTGAAGAGCTCGAGGAGTACTAGGGTTAGCAGTGCATCCTTTGGGACCTTGGCCGGCCGGCCTGCCTTTCTCTCTCTCTCTCTCTCTCTCTCTCTCTCTCTCTCTCTCTCTCTCTCTCTCGGCATTTCTTGATAGGGTTTTTATTAGTGCTTGAATTTGATTGCCTGTTCCTGGATTCAGGGTTTTTATATCTTCTATGTTCAGTTTTGGTAATTCGTATATTTGTAGGAGTGTACCATTTCTTCTGAATTCTCTAGTGTATTGGTGTGAAGTAGTTACTAATGATCTTCTGGCTTTTGACAGTGTCTTTTTCAATTCTCATTTTATTCCCTTGGGTCTTTACTTTCTTGCTAAGGTTGGCTGGGGGGTTTTCTTGTCTTTCAAAGAACCAGCACTTCAGTTCATTATTTTTTCTTTTTTTTTATGGCTGGCTCAGCCTGCCCTGGGGGTGGGGCTGGTGCAGCATGTGGTGCTGGAAATTGAACCACCATCCCTGCGGTTGCCTAAGCTTTCCTAAGCAGGAGCTTTAGACTGCTGAACCATTTTGCTGGCCCTTTCAGTTCCTTATTTCTGTGTATTATTTTTCAGTCTCAATTTCATTGATTTTTGCGCTGACCTTTGTAATTTTTTCCCTTCGACAACTTTGGCTTTGGGGTTCTTCTTTAGGATGTTGAGGTGCATCCTTAGGTTGTTTATTTGGGCTCATTCTGTTTTTTTGATATTGGCGTTCTCGACTCTAAACTTCCACTGCTGGCATTGTTTCAGAGAAGTTCTGAGTGTGCTGTTTCTTTTTGGTCATTGAGATTAGCACCACTCCTTCAGTAATTAAAAATTGTAGTTTGTTTTGTTTGATCTTTTTGTCTATTTTGGACAGTTCAGATTGGTCTTGAGCTCATTTTGTAGCTCAGGCTGGCCTTGAACTCAAAATGATCCTTCTGCTTCAGCTTCCTGTGGGCTTCTGGAATTACAGGTGTGCACCACCACAACAGACTTTTTATTCATTGAGAAATTTGAAATGGACAGATTTGCCCCACCTAGTGGTCATTTTAAGTGCAGCAAGTTCTTTCTCCCCCCCCAAGTGCCCAGAGGCCTGGCCTGGCTCTGAGGGCCCCTGGGTCAGATTGGCAGAGGGCAGCTGCGCCCTGCTGCTCGGGGCAGGCTTAGAGGAGGCGAGAGCAGTCAGCTCAGAGTTGGGTGCTGCAGCAGGTAAACCAGGCTCAGGTAAGCATAAAGGGCCTGCAGGGAAACCCCCTCCACCCTCTCCTGAGGCAGCAGCAGCGCATCTTGGGGTCCTCAGTCCCCAGGGTTCTTACAATGCTCGGTCCTTTCGCTGTCAGTGCCAGAAGTTTCTCCAGAGATAGATTCTGCAGTGGTTGTTTAAATACAAGAGCTTTCTCTAGAGTCACCTGGTCTGGTAATCTTTTTCATTAAATTTCCATTTACGTAATTTTCCTGTGCCTAGCACGTGGTAGATGTGAGTGGGTGCATCCCGGATCAGCCTGGTGCGGCCCACAGGCTCTGCCCGGTGATGAGATGCGGCTCCTGTACTGAGGGGCGCTGGGCGTCCGTGAGCACTGAGTCCTGGTATCTTCTGGCCGTGTAACTTTATAAAAGCATTCTACGACTTTGGCCTCCGTTCCTTCGCTGCCAGCTTGTAGGGCTGTGCGGATGAGGCAGTGCCAGCCTGGTGCTTCAAGCGCTGGGGGGGTCGAGTCGCCAAGGAGCATGCTGCCTTGTTTCTTTATCTCCTTTGCATAGAGTTTTAAAATACAACAAGCATTTGAGAAGACATCGCCGGACTGGAATGATAGTTTTAGGCCGTGAAAATGGTGTAAAATATCCCGAGAGCGAGAAGTGCCTCCAGGAGACACAGCTTCACAGCAGTTCCTCTGATGGGGTTTTTTTTGTTTGGTTGGTTGGTTGGTTTTGTTTTGTTTTGTTTTGTTTTTACTCTTTTTATTTATTTATTTATTTGTTTGTTTGTTTGTTTGCTTGTTGTGTTTGTTTGTTTCTTTATTTTTATTTATTTTGTGGCTGGCTCAGCCTGCCCTGGTGGTGGGGGCTGGCGCAGCATGTGGTGCCGGGGATGGAACCGCAGTCCCTGCAGTTGCCTGAGCTTTCCTAAGCAGGCGCTTTAGACCACTGAACCATCTCGCCGGCCCCTGGTTTTGTTTTTGATGCCGGGAATCAAACTCACAACCTTGCAACGTGCCGGGCAGGTGCTGTGCTGCTCAGCTGTCTTCTTCCCAGCAGTTCATTTACAAAGAGTCAGGGTTTCACTGCCATGTGATGTGGTCGCCAAAGCCCTCGCACTCTGAGGCAGCTTTGATGAAGGTGCCGTGTCCAAAGCAAGTGAAGCCCTAGTCCTGCTGTGGCGATCTGAGCTGTTCCTCCGTCCCTGGCTGCCAGGTAGCTGTGTAAGAACTTCACACGAGATGGCCCATTTTGATTTCGTACAACCCCCTGGTCTTGGATAGAGTGGTTTTTTTTAATAGGTCTTATTATGCCATCCAGGCTGGCTTTGAACTTCTGGGCTCAAGCAGCCCTCCTGCCTCAGCCTCCCAAGTAACTACACTTGGGGACTACAAGTGATACTACAGGAATTTGCCACTATGCACTTATTCCTTATTTTGTAAATAAATTGGGAAGATGAGGAACAGAGGATGAGCCGTTGAGGTCTCCAGGCGAATTTGTTTGCGAACCACAGAAGCCACCTTGGATTACCTAAAGCAGTAAGACAGCTTACTGGAAATTCTTACATAGCTCCCCGGTTCCACGGAGTCTGGTGGCAGGCCCTGGACACACATCGGGAGGGCGAGCAGTCCAGCCTGTAGCCCTGGCCAGGCTCTGGAGGATGCATCGGTCCTGGCTGCACTGGGTGTTGCTACCAGCAGCAAGGTCCATTTTCCATGGCTTCTGAAGCTTTGTGTCAGTCACTCGGGAGTCACAGGACCTCTGCTCAGCTGGGCTCAGCTTGTGCCACCACCATGCCCTGGCTGCCAAGGGGCAGAAGTCTGGCACACGTGTGTGTTTGTGGGGGGCAGGGGGCAGGGTGACTCCTACCCACCAGGGTCCCTGCTGCGGTGCAGTCCCGGCACTTGAAGGACTCAGAGGCTGGGCTGCTGCTCGCCTCCCGTAACTTTTCCACCAGAGTGAAGAGCGAGCCCTTCCCGCCTTGTTCACGGTGGTGCCCGTGTCACTTGGGGTCCCTTGGCAGTTGTGGCCTGGCTCTCAGCTTCTTCCGCTGCTGTTTTCCTTTTCCCGCAGGGCCTGGCAGCTGACCTGCCCTGGACTTGGCCCCGCGCTCGCGCAGGGATCTGTGTCCTTGGTGGGGCTGGCTTCCTCTCCTGCTGGCCGGCTGGGCGGGGTGTGTTGATCTACACTGTCGCATGGTTGGATAAGCAGCCAGTTAGTGAAGATAACGGGCAGACCGGGTTGAGACCAGTTCTTACCTGGGTGCCCTGCGCCAACCCCGAGGTTTCCATTGCCTCATCGCCGGCGTGCGATAACGCGAGCGGGCTCGCTGGGGAATTAGCAGTAATGGAGTCCGAGTGCCTGGCACCTAGCAATTGCTCAGTAAATAATCTGTGTTTCCCATCGTGTCAGCTTTTTCTCCCTTTGTTTTCATTACTTCGTCAGCGTTTTCCTTGGTAACAGGTCTTTTCTAGGTGAAGAGGTGTTTTAATATTGTAGGAACCAGACAAACGTCGAGCCGCGGCGCCCCACCGGCAGGGCAGTGATCTAGCATAGGTCACTGAACCTCTGTGTCTCGGTGCCTGCCTCTGCGGTGGGAAGACCAATAGCGGCTAAGCCTTTGCTGAGGAGGCTCAGGGAGAGAATACCCACCTAGCTCAGTCCCTGACACATGCAGGTTGGTGGAAGTACTTCCTCCCTCCCCCTTCCCTTGCTCCTCAGAACAGGGTGGAACGTAAGAGCAGGTGCAAAACACAGGGGCCCCTCAGCAACTTCGCTGTGAGTCTCTGGCCCCCACTTCCTCCATCTAAAGTGGGAGACGTCAGGTGACTTCGAGTGCTCTGCTGAAATGCGTCCCTCACCTGCCTGGGCAGGCTCTGACCCGGAGTGTCTGCCGCGCCGCAGGTTACTGGAGGAAGAGTCTTCCAAGAGGGCAGAGCTGGAGAGGTGGCACCAGGAGCAGCAGCAGGCCATCGCCTCCACGGAGGCAGAGAAGCAGGAGCTGGAGCACCAGCGCACTGAGAAGGAGCGCGCGCTGCAGGAGGCCATGGCGCAGCTGGCGCAGCTGGAGCTCGAGCGGAAGCAGGCGCTGGAGCAGTATGAGGTGGGCGGCCCTGTGCCCCCGTGGCTTTGTCCCTTAGACACTATGCACCTATGCACCGCAGAACTGGCACCTGGCAGCCAGCAGGAAGCTGTTGAAGGGAGACAGAGGAGACATTGCAGGAGTGAGGCGCATGGAGTCTTACCCAGATGACCTCGGAGGGCTGGGTGGCAGGGGGTGGCTGAGGTCCTGTGCCTGAAGCTGTCCCTGGCAGGCTGCCCCCGCTTGCTGGCGGATGCTATCCCCAAGAAAGTGCCATGGAAGCCCATGGGGGTGATCGCCGTGAGCCCTAAGTGGCAGCTGGAGAGAAGCCCTTCCTGGTTGGGCTTTTCAGCACCTGCCACTGACAAAGCTTGATTGGTCCAGCCAGTGAGGGAGTTACTTTTGGGGCACAGGCAGCTCCATGGGTGGTGGGTTTGGAGCTGGGAGCCAGGAAACTGTAACCGGCACACAGGGTCTGCAGCCGTGAACGTGGCAGAGGGACAGGCTTTGGACCGGGGTTCAGTCCCGGCTCTGCTGCTATCCCTTGTGTGGCCTCGGGCAGGCTCTTAGCCTCTCTGAACCCTAGTTTCTCCTGCTCTACGATGGAACAATCATAGCTCCTACATGTTCAAGAGGCCGTGAGGATTTAGACAGTGAGCAAGCATAGAGTAAATGGCTGCCCTTGTTACTTGGTTGTTGAAGTACCTGTGGGCCTGCCAAGTCCAAAGTCCACATCTGTTCCAGGGGGTCAAGAGGAAGCTGGAGATGGCAGCTAATCTGACAAAGAGCTGGAAGGACAAAGTGGCCCGTCATGAAGGATTAATTCGATTGATAGAACCAGGTACTTGATTCTGTGGAGCAATCATATGTTTATTTTTAAGTTTACTTTCACTGTGTGTATTGAATTGTAGTTAAAAACAAACCAACAAATCACCTTTGTGTGTCCACATATGCCAGGCCTCGCCTGTCAAGGGTAACTTCCCCTTGACACTGGTCCTCCCATCCCTGAGGCCCCTGTGTGTCATTTTTCTGTCTTGTGCCCGGTGCTCCTGAGAGGGATGCAGTGGAGGAGCGGCTGTCCTGCTGTGGCCTTGGTGGTGACAGCGAAGCCCGGCTCCTCCTGAGCTCAGGGCCACCCTGTCTCCTAGGCTCCAAGAACCCTCACCTCATCACTAACTGGGGACCTGCAGCCTTCACCCAGGCAGAGCTGGAGGAGAGAGAGAAGAACTGGAAAGGAAAGAAGACCACGGAGTGACCACCAGGCCGGTGCCCTCCACCATGTAGATATGAGCGCGACCCCAGAGCTTTCTGCTGAAGATGAGGGAACGGCTTTGCTGCTTGGACCTCTGCTCCTCCCACGCCTCTCCCGAGACCCAGCCCCTGAGGAGGCCTGGTTTTCCTGCCCTCATACAAGGGCTTCCCCCAGAACGTTCTGCGTTGCCGGATGCTTCCTTTCCTCTTGCTCCCACACCTTGGGCTTCTAAAAATTCCATGGAGCTCAGATTCTCTTTGGAATGAGGCCAAGCCCAGAGCACCGTCAGCTCCGTCACTTGCGGTGCTGCGGCCTGGCCGGTCAGGGCCCCTGGCCGGGGCGTCCTGGTTCCTGGCTGCTCCTTTCCTCCTCTGAGTGCCCGTTTCAGGGAGACAAGCCAGCCAGTCTGCCTGAGATGCATGGGGGGACGTGGCCGCCCTGGGCTCGCCTTCCCCGCTCACCCTCCTAGAGTGCGCTCTGGTCTGGAGCTTTCCCGACTGGCTGCTCGAGTTTCTCTTGCCCCAGCGATGATGCGCTTGGCGTGCGTGGTTCCCGTTTCTTTTCCCTTCCCTTGAAGAAGACATCCCCGTGGCCCCCTCTGTCCAGTGAGAACAGGCTACTGGCCCTGTGCCAGGCAACGCCAGGATCACGTGCAGTAGAAGGAAGAAGCCAGTTTGAAATAAAAGTTATTTAGATAATCCCTAAAGCAGATTATATGCTCTGGGGCAGTGTGAAGCTGCAGTTAGGTGTAAGTGTCGCGAAGGCTTGGTCACCACTCCCTTCCCGGGCCATGGAGCCAGCTCTCTTCAGTGGGGCTTTCCATGGGTGCCAGGGAGGACAAACCCAGTGAAAGTAAATGTCACAGGGAAGTCGAGATCAGAGTTTGCGTCTGATTAGAAAGAAATACTAGGAAAGATCACATATATGTCTTTGGATTGAAGTAATATTTATGAAATCAAGCCTTCCAATATTAGTTATTTATGAGCAGCAATAACTTTGTGGACAACGATGCACAAGGTTGTACAGAATTCAGCCGACGGGCGCCAGTTCTTTCGGTAAGCGCTGAGCCCCAGCGTCCCACCAGTGCTCACGGGAGCGCAGTAAAGACGCTCTTCCTGTGGGGCTGCGGCTACACTGTGTGATGTTCTGAGATTTCAGGGCAGGTATTTATTTACACAGGAGGAAACAAATGTAATTCCATAAGTCTTCACCTTTTATGACTGGAAAATATTTGCCAATGAAGTAGTCTTTAGAAATTTGTCTTTAAGATTTTACCGGTTGAAAGTGTAATTTAATGCTTTCTTACAGTTGCTGTTATAAAGTTTAGATTTTTATCTGAAATGTCTGTATCATGTGCCTTCCAAATTTAACGGTGAATTCGGGGTGTTGGCTTCTGACTGGCCACCTATCAGTATTACTTTATTCAGTGGCTGGCAGGTACATTCGACCAACTGAGAATGGAACTTTCCTGTGACTCTCCTCCATGTCACGCAGGGGACTCCATGGTCCCTGGTTGGAAAGGAGAGACACCAAGAAGCAAGTGACTTCCTGTGACAGTGAGCGGGGTTGGGGGAGGGTGTGGTGTGTAGCCGCTGCCACACTGGACAGAATGTCCCTGGGCACACCCGGCTGCTCCTCAGCTGACAGCGTGGCCTTGCTGTTGGTGAGGCCCAGGTGGCCACTGAGGCAGCCGCTTCCTAGACCTGAGCAAGCTGCAGTGCCCGAAGCTGGCAGGCGGCTCTGCCCGGTGCTGGGTGGTTCTGGTTTGACATCCTGGTGTCAGTGACACCATCTCCAGGGGGCAAAATCTTTTCAAACAGCGGGTAGAAAAGACAGCACAAAAATGAACTGTGGTGGGATGACATTTTGATACTGAAGTCCTCAAAATGTTTAGAGTGGAGTAGCTGCCAGAATACAGTACTTATTGACCTCTGGTTACTTTTGTAATTACTGTACAGCAGATTTCAGAAGTGTTTGAATATCATAATCAGGCCCTTTTCCTCAGTAAACTGAGATAAGAGGATCATTTGTAGGAATTATGCATATGAAAAAGTCTGAAAATGTGTTTTTGTGATTTGCTATATTAAGGACCAAAATATTTATAATTTTCAAACATTCTTACCTAAACATTGTATAATGCAATATGCTCCTTTAATTTTTTGCTAATTTTCTAAGATATATTAAAATATTTTGTATTTTTTTTTAGTAAATGGACCCAGTGAGAAAATTAAAAACATCAGGACGTCATACACTTTAAACTGTTGGCTTAATAAAAACAGTGGGGTGAAGCTGTGTGTGCACGTGTGTGTGTGTGTGTGTGTGTGTGCGCACGCGTGCACGCGCTGATGGCCGAGCTGGACGGGCTCCGGGGACCCTCTCCGACGACATGAGGCTCCGAGGTAGGACCCCAAGCCGTGAGGATCGGCTCGGGTTTGGTGCCTGAGTCACCCGAGCGAGTGGGGCAGCCACGCCGCTGACGCGTCAGCTCACCAACGGGAACTTTCCAAGACATCGCGCCTCGCTGCTGCCTCCTGTTTTCCTGAGGGTTCCTTGTTTTCTTCTCCCAGAGTATAAACAGTGGGGCTCTTCTGGTTTGCGCGGTTGCCAGGATGACAGCACCAGCGGCTTGGGGTGCAGCCTGGCTGTGTGGGAAAGTGGAGGTGTCTGCCCAGAGGGGGCCTCCGTGTTTCTAAAAAAGGTTCCTCTTCTAGCGCTTGGGTTCCCGGCGGGGGGTGGGGTGGGGGGGGTGCGGGGGGGGGTGCATTGCCCTCCAGGGAACATTTGGCAACGTCTGTAGTTTTTGTTTCTCCAACGGGAAGGAGTGGCACCCAGGGCCGCAGGCCTGCGGAGCCGGAGCCTCAGAACACCCCGGAAGTTCCCTGGCCTGTGGTGGTTAGCCGTGGGGTGAAGCCAACCCGCTGTGTCTCCCAGCCGCCCCTGGCCTTTGGGGTTGGGGTCAGGAGGAGCAGAGAGGCCCCCGAATCACCTGGGGGCAAGTTCCTGAGCCACCTGGAGTGTGCAGAGGCCTGAAAGTGCCCCCCAAGGAGCGCACATGCTGGAGGCTTCGCCTCAGGACTGGTGTTGGGGGGCTGGGCTCAGCTGTGCACCTGTGCCAGCACTAGTACCCCGTGAGTGGTCCCAGTCCCTCAGGAGCTTGCTCGGCTCCTGAGTCCGCCAGGGCGCAGAGGGGGAGTCTGCTCCCTTTACCCAGCACTCCGTGGCGAAGCAGCAGAGCAGGGGTCGGTAGAGCCCAGCTGGAAGGGGACAGGGAGCCTGTGGAGCGCACCGGGCAGCAGGAGCCTGGTCACAGCGGTGCGGTGCAGGCCGATGCTGGGTTTTTTTGCTTTGAGGCAGAGTCTTGGTGAGAGGTCCAGGCTGGCTTCAAACTCAGGACCCTGCCGCGGCTTCCTCCCAGGTAGAAAGGCTATGGTGCGTCCTCAGCACCAAGATTTGCTTTGGCTGCTTCCCAAGTCTTTCTGCAGCCAGACTGAGGCGTGAAGTGGAGGAGCCACCCCGGGAACCTCGGGTGGGCCTGGCCACGCCTGGCAGAGCCACCTGCCAGCGGGAGGGGAGCGGGAGCGCAGGCGGCCGCCCAGCCCCCGGGCACCCAGCCTGTTCCAACCGGCACACCGCCGAGGGGTTGCAGGGCCAGGCGCCCGGCAGCTGCCCAAGTGGGGCAAGGGTCAGGAACAGCACCTGCAGGCCGGGTGGCAGCATGTTCTCCAGGTTTATTGAGAATATCTGTCTTTCAAGTTTACGGGAATAGTTTAAGGAATATCTCATTTTTTCTCCTCCATTTAAAAAAATTTTCACTTGAGAATGTAAAAGTCACCCCTCAACTTCGAGGCTGTTCAGCAATATCTACTAATACTAAAGACAAGCAGCCTCCTCTGTGGCCCAACAGTGCGCGCCAGAGAAGTGAGGCCCAACCTCCGTGGAGGATGGTGCGAGGCAGTTCACACAGCACTGCCTTCACCAGGGCCCCAAACCAGATGGCCACCAGCAGGGAGAGATGAGGAGCTGTGGTGCGTTCCAATGTCCCGGAGAGGTGAGTCGCAGGGAGGGAGCCCACAGACACCCCAGTTGAAAGGAGCCAAACGAGGAGCACAAACTCTGGGGCTCTACTTCTGTTACCTCCCAGAACTCCAAATGCTGCCTTGTGGATTTAGAAGTGGGAAGGTGTCATCTAGAGTGGGTGCTGGTTGGCCAGGCAGGACGCAAGTGAACTTCAGGGACTCCAGGCCAGGTGCATCTGTCAAAGCCCAGCTTCCCAGGGTGGCCCTGGAGCCGAGCAAGCCCGGCAGCCTCCACTCCAAGGAGGGCCAGAGCGCAGGATCCACACCGCAATTCCTGACCCTGCGGAGGGCACTGTTTGTTCCTCCCCGACCTCTGCCTGGGCAGCAGGCATCTTCTGTGTGTCCGCTCACCAGGAGCCGGCCTGTCCAAGCCTCGCCCCACATGGGGAGGCCCAGCCTCCAGGCCTGCGTTCCAGTCCTGCTGACCCTCTGAGATGGAGGAGCCGTGGCCCTGGCCAGTGGCTGCATTTGTGGTGCACATGAGATTCCAGCCCTGGGCCTGACTCGGCCTCCTCCTCTAGTTTCCACCACAGAGGTGTAGCCCCTGGCTTCAGGGCTGGGCACCTCAGGAATGCAGGCCACAGGAGTGAGCAGGAGTCAGCTGCCTGAGCCCCTGCATGCAGCTGCCACAGCCTCCCTCTTTCCTGTCTGTCCCTTTCTGCTATCTTGGGCAGGAGCTCTGTTGGCCACTCACCCTGGGACACTATCTTGGGCCAGACTGGGGATGCCAGGGCTTGCCTGTCCTCCAGTGGGGCAGCAGAGTCACTGTCTCAGGCTGCCCAAAGGGCGCTCTGCCTGAAGTCCTTGTTTGCAGGAGTACGCAGGCTGCCCAAGAAGGGTGTCCAGGTGGACCGTGACCCTGGGAGCCCTGTGACCCTGCAGTCCTGTGTGGTTAGCAGGAAGGAGGTGTCAGGATGTCCCCCAAGCCCTATGTGGTCAAGAGGGGCAGGCTTTTCAGAGCCAGTTGTATCAAGAGTTTGTGATTGGCTCGTTGCTGGGATTAGTGGTGGGGAGCTTGCATACAGCATACAGGACTGAAAGAGGCGCACTCCCTCTTCTGCTCTTGCTTCTGCCATCTTCCGATGTCATGAGTGGTTGCTCTTCAGCCAAGCCATCCTGACTTGAAGCCAGCTGCTTAGAGACTGAAACCTCCACAGACTGTGAGCTTCCTCCCTTAATTCTGGTATTTTATCTCAGCAGTGAGAGAAAAGTAACAAGGAGGCCGCACTGGACAGCCGCAGGCTCTGAAGCACCTAGCCCGGCCTTGCAGGGCCGAGGTAGAGGCAGCCTGCCTGCAGAGTCAGATCTGGATCAGCTGTGGCTCCACCTCTCTGGGGGGTCCTCAGGTCACACCTGCAGTCACACAGTGGCCGCCCACTGCTCCCTGGGGTGGGAATGTGCTACCTGCTTAGGTTTCTCTGCCAGCCAGCAGGCACAGACTCCCCACCTGCTGTTCTGTTATTTTCTCACGGTCCCATGGAGGGGCTTTCTCTCACCTGGTGAGCATAGTAGGGGTTTTGGCCAGGGGTCTGGGAGGTTCTGAGGAGAGCCGGCAGGTGCCTTCCAGGTCGGTCTGCAGGACCACGTGAGTTAGGGGAATACCCCGTAGCAGCTCTGCTCTTTCTGGGGTGTCCTGTGGAGCCAGCTCCTTGGTGCTGAGAGAACAGATGGGCCTCCAGGGACTGGCCTGTGGCAAAAGAAGGCTGTGGAGTGGATCTCGAAGACCTGTGCTTGCCCTCTCCCTGGAGACTCTAGAAGATGCCAACCTTGCTCCCTGCTGGAGGACCCTGTGGGGTCCTTGGCGGCCAGAGCTTTGCTTGCTCTGTCTCCCTGGGCAGAAGCCAATGCTGAAGGCCAAGCTCCCATCACAAGAGCAGGGACCCTGGAACCTAGAGCTTCGAGGCAGTGGTGACCTCCTCATTGCTCTCTTCCAAGCGCACCACACCAAATAGGCTCTTAAATGCTGGCTTGAGAATGACCTTTCTTTTGGGAAGAACTGCCTTCTCAGATACATCCAGGGTCCTGTCCTTGCAGTCCCGTGGGCGCCTGCAGGAAGCAGCTGTGATCTACCTGCAATGTGTGCTCCTTGGAAGAACTTCTGGTTTATCCCGAGCGTCTACTATCATCCCAGTTCTGGCTGTCCTGGAACGTGTGGGGATCCTACTGAGTACTGCAATTACAAGCAGGTGCCACAACACCCAGCTTTCTCCTCCAATTGGTAGTACAACTTTTGTAGCTTTTTTTCATCACAACTGACAACGCAAGTATGCAAACAGCACAAAATGCTTCCCTACGCTCTCATCCCCAAACCCTGGACGCCCCATGCGGGGGACGGGGCGAAGAAGGCAGCAAGCCGCCTGAGGTGGCAGACAGGAGCGCGTGCCACAGGTCGCCGGCAGGGGGCAGGCGTGCGCTGTGGTCGTGCGGCCCAGGTCGCGGCCAGGTGAGCTCCCGCCGTGGCTGGTCCTGCTCGCATGAGGGAAGCCACCGCACGGGAGGGGGAACGGTCCCGCCGATGTCCTTCATTGGGAGCGGGCGCACCTAGAGCCGGGACCCCAGGCGGACACCGCAGGGCCCCGTACGGAGCGTCGGTGGTGCTAGGGGTGGAATCGAGGCCGCCCTGTCCCTCGGGCCAGGGGTCCCCCTGCGAGAGACCGGGGAGGGGGGCGCTGGGCTGGGGAGGGGCGAGGCGTCGGACAGCCCAGCCGCGGCTGTTTCCTGACACTTCTGACCCTGCTGTCCCCGCGGAGGCCCCGTAAGGTCATCTAGGGCGAAATTCCAGACTCGGGGACTTCAGCGTTTTCGATAAGGCTGAAGAAGGGACGCTGAGTGTCCTCCCCACAGCCCCCTCTGTCAGCGCCTCGCTGCAGACAGCCGCCGGGAGAGGAGACAGATAGGCGGGGGACAGATAAGGACAGAGACAGCCGGGTGCGCTCGGTGGGGGCCGAGGCTCGCGAGGGCTGGCGGAGGAAGGGGCTCGGCAGGGGGCGCTCTGGGCCCGGTGCTCGAGGCCGACCCGGCCCGGGCCGGGCGTGGTCCCTGGGCCTCCCGGGGCGGGGGGTTGGGGGTTGGGGGGCCGGGGTGGGGCGGGGCCCGACTCCTCCCGGCGCCTCCCGGGGTGCTCCGGCTGGGCTTGGCGAGTGAGCCAGACTGAAGCTGGCCTGGGGGCTCCGCCCCGCCCTCGGCCGAGTCACCGCCACTCCGCAGCCGCCGAGCCCCGCCCGGCACCCCCAAAGGTGCCCCCAGAAGTGCGTCAGAGCCGCCGCCCAGCGGGCACGTGCCCGTCCGCCCCCGCTGTGCTCGCGCCGCACCTGACGCTGAGTCACCTCGCGACCGTAGGAGCAGGCACCGCGGGCACGTCCTGCCCCCGGGCTCGGGGCGCCGCGCGTTCTGTGCCAGCCGCGCCGTCGGTGCGTGCGTGCGTGCGTGCACGCGTGCGTGCGAGGGGCACGGATGGCTGCAGCGGGGGCAGCGCCCGCGCCGGGCTGGAGAAGCCTGAGGCAATCGGCCCTGGGCGGCGCTGTAGAGGGCTCCGGGCCCTCGCAGCAGGGAGCGACCTGCGGGAGCAGACCTACAGGGCCTGCGGGAGCCCGGGCGGCCTCAGAGTCAGAGGCCCCCGGTTTCTGTAACTGGGGCCGGGCTTGGGAGACTGGAGCTGGCAGGGACTGTGCTCCGCAAGTGTCGCTCACTTAGGGTCTCAAGCAGATAGCCCAGGGAGGGCCGTTCTGGGTCGCGTCTCTGGGAAGCCCTGCCCTGGACGCCTGGGGCACGGTGGCACGTGACAGGGGCAGGCCCGGCCTGAGCTGACCTGGCTGGTGCAATACCAGGCGCTGCTGCTAGGCAGTCCCTGGCCGGGCAGGGCTGCCCCGAGCTCGTCCCGTGAGGCCCCTCTGTCTCTCCCTTGGGTGCCTTTTTTTTAGGTCCCTGTGCCTCTGCCCCAATTCCTCTAGACTATTGCACTACACCGCAGCTGCTCTGCCTGCTCTGAGATTCCCCTCCCTCATCCCCCCAACCATCCTAGGCAGAGCTGCCAGAGGCATCTTTCTGAAACACAGACCTGACTACAACCTGTTCCAAATCCGGAAGTCTCCGCTGGTTAATAAGAAGACCTCCTCCTTGGCCTAGCACTTGAGACTGGCCTGACCCCGCGGGGCATCCTGCTAGGTGGGCTCCTGGGCAGACAGTTGGCTGTTTACACTGATGGCGACTGCGGGCTTGGGAGGGAGGCACGGACCAGGACCGTGGTTTGCAGACCCAGGGTCAGACTGTGGAGGGAGGTGGGGGAGGGGTAGGCGGTGAGGGTACGCGGAGGACTCTATACTGGGGAAGGTGCTCTGATGCAAGGAACAGGACGAGCACCTGCTTTACAGAGGTGGACACCAGCAGGGAGGCAGGCCCACCGCGTAGACAGCACTGACTCCAGGGTACACAGTTCAAATTGGGACAGCAGCCGCAGCAGTGGCAGCTGAGGACCTTGGGGTGTCTCACAGCGTTCTCTCCTGCCAGCCTGCCCCTCTTAGTCCTGTTGTCCCGATGGCCTGGCAGCTACCCTCTCAGCAAATGGTTCCTTCCACAATTGGGCCCCAAGTTCGTCTTTATGCCTCTTTGCACCTCTGTTAAGCTCTGTGAGCGGAAATCTGAAGTGAGGCTGACACGGTGACATCTTTTTTTGTGTGTGTGGCAGGACTGGGGTTTGAACTCACTACCTTGCACTTACCAGACAGGCACTTGTGCCACGGAGCTATCTCCCCGGCCCCTGACATGGTGGCATCTGATGGAAGAATGTTCTAGAAGGGAGGCGGCAAGTGCAAAGGGAGCTTCTTTCCAGCGGTTTTCTTTATGTTTTGCAGTCCCGGGTACTGAACCCAGAGCCCTGGCACTGAGCTCCATGCTCAGCGTCTTTTTATTCTGAGGCAAGGTCTCTCTGAAGTCCCTAAGTTGCCCAGGCTGAGCTCAAATTGGCCTCTTGCCTCAGGTTCCTGGAGTGCTGGGATTAAGTCTACCCCACTACACCCAGCTCTCTTCCAGGTTTGAGGGCCAGCATGACTGCCTCACATGAACCAGCAAGTGGGAGTGGGCAGTGTGAGGTTGGAGGAGAAAATAACCCTAAACAAACACAAACACAAAGAAACAAATACAAAGCCAATGGAAATGTTTGGGGAAGAGGATTGAACATTGACACATTGATGGAGGTTTCTGGAAGTCAGACTGGATGAGCAGTAGGGGTCAGCGAGCTCAACAGACAGCAGTTTCTTGCTGCCCGCGCTCACCCCTCGACATTGCCCAGCTGCCCTTGGGTGAGGCTACCTTGCTCCAAGGAGCGGTGGACAAGGACAGTGGCATTGTAGAGCTTTGCCTCCCTCTGGACTGCCTGCCACATCCAGGTCTCTGGAGCTCTGCAGTCCCCCTGCATCCTGTTCTCAAGTCAGGAAACTGGGTGACAGCTTCAGGATGCGCTGGGGCCCAACTAATCAACAACTCCTGATATTCACCCCCTCCAAGTGTCATGAGCTTGTGTGGACTCTCAGCTAAATGCACCATGGAAATCGGACATTGGCTCGTGGTGGCGGTCACCACTGTCTGCTCCCTTCAAGGCCCCTAAAGGGAAGTCCCCATGTGTACCGCCAAGCTCTCGGATCTCACCCACCTCTTACACAGATCCCAGCTCTGCCAAGCGCTGACAGCCTGGGCTTTGGATGCCCGTAGCTGGCAGCGCTGGTCGTGTTGGTGGCTGCTCCCCTTGTTACTTAACACACATGACATGGTCCTGAACTTCATGCAGAAGAAAATATCTGCACCCATTTATCTCAGAAAGGGAAGGCGTGGTGAGTACTAGAGTTTAACTGCAGGTTAAACAAATCCAACATCCAAATTTCTTGAATTCTAAAATGGTACCATGAGGAGAATTCCACACCTCACTTCAGAACCGCATTCAAGACAGGCACACTAAAAGCACTGTTTAAAGTTGCCTTTAGGACGCGTAAGGAACAAGTCCCTGAAAGCCTCAGGCAGGACTCGTGTGGCCCCCGCTGCGGGCACTGAGCTGCCTCAACCGGTGGAGCCTGTGGCCTTCTTCCTACCGCTTCCCTGCCTGCTGCTGCCAGCTGGCTTCCCCTCGCTCGGCTCCATCAGCAGCCTAGTCATGGGTGGTCTCCAGGACCAGAGCTGCACAGCCCCCCACCCCCCCAGTTCCTTGCAGCACCAAGCACTCTCACAGTTTCCCTTCGTAAACATTCTCCCATTCTCCCCACCCCTCACTGGCATGGCGGCCTTCTGTGCCACGTCATCCCCCTTATGTGGCCATCAAACATTAGTGTGGCAGGGACAGCCACGCCCAGGGACAGCCATGTGGCTCCTCTCCCGTCTTGTCCGTCCTCCCTTGCCTGGAGTTTCTGTCCCCATCCTCAGCACTAATGACACCTCTGCATTTTTTGCTCAGTAGCTGTGGATGTGCCCGCCCTGTGGCCCCCGCCCCCCTAGGCCCTGTGTGTCCTCTGTACACTTCCCATCTTCAAGCCCTGCCCTGGTCCAGCCAACCCTTGCCAGCTCGGTGTGACGCACTGGCATCCACCAGCCCTGTGCCTCAGACACTGTGGAGCCCTTTGCCACCTCTGTCTCTCTTCCTCACAGCCAAATCCTTGCTGGTGTCGTTCTGGAAATCTAACTTGGGACTTTGCGTTTGCCAGGCAGGCACTTGTGCCGGTGAGCTGTCTCCCTGGCCCACCATCTTAATCCCTGCCAGCTTTGCTTCTGGTTCCTATAACCCTCTGGTCTCACCCTAACCGAAACCACCACTGCCTCTTCTTGGACCCTGGCACTGGCCGTTAGCCTCCCTCCAACCAGTGGCCCAGCTGCAGCCTCTCCGTGCAGGACCTGGCCTCCCCAGGATGGGAGTGTGTGGAGGGGAAGGGCTCAGCCAGGCCTCCTGGGGCAAGGGGAAGAGGTTCTGAAATGTGCAGTGTCAAGTTTCAGAAAACACAGGGTCAGGGTCAGCAGAGCAGCTGGTAATGGGGAAGGCCAGGCCCTGCTAATTTCCTGTTAGAATGGCCCAGAGGCCCCAGCCCCTCTCCACAGCCGCAGGGGAGGAGATGCCGGGAATGGCTCACATTCCTCTGGCTGGGGCTGCGAACCTCCAGGGGGACTGTGGGGAATGAGGAGGTGGAGCTGCGGCTGCTGGGGCTGTCGGCTGGGACCAGGCCTCTGCCTGCTGTGCTGTGCTGAGGCGTGGAGGAGCCCACGGCCTGCAGAAGGCGCACAGTTGATGGAGCAGGAGGTTCAGCCTCACAGCATCTGTCCCAGGCCCTGAGCCATCAGCAGTTTTTTTCTTCTCTCCTTAGCCTGCTTTTCTGGAAGGCCCAGTGTGGCCACCTATGTGACAGCAGGGGGCAGGCTCCCCCTCCCTCGGCTCCAGGGGCCCCGCCACCTCTCAGCTGTCCTGGCTGTGCTTGTCAGCCCCAGTGTGGAGGATGTGCTGGGCTGGCCAGCTGGGTTCCAGGCTCTGTCCTGTGAGAGCTGTGACCCTGCAGGAGGAACTCTGTGTCCTGGATCAGTCCCCAGAGGGGAAGGCCTGGTCAGGCTGGGTGTGAGACAGGGTCATGGGTCCCCTGAACTCTGGTCTGCGCAGCACAACTGGCCTTTCTTGGGTGGAGTGGAGCACGGGATGCAGTCGATGGGCCCGAGTTCAAATCCCAGCTCCACTCACACTGCCATGTGACCTTGGACAAGCTCATCTGATCTCAGACAGTCTCCATGGCTCCTTGACTTCAAGACCCATGTGGCCGCTCAGGAAGCCAGGGCCAGAGTCCAGCTGCTCCTTGCCTGGCATCTGAGGCCAGGCTTTCGCAGGCACTCCTGAGGCCTTTCCTGCACACTGCCTCTGCTGCCCAGGCCCTTCATCCTGGCCCTGACTCCAGGTCACATGACACTCGCGAGGGCCCAGCCCACTGCCTTCATCTGGCCTCAGGAGCAGGAGTAAGCCTGACCTTCCCGATTGGGATTGCTTTCCCGGGCCCTCCTCATCCTGTGATACTTAGTATAAATGCTCCTCACCGGGGTAGCTCTGCCCCAGGGCTGCAGGGAGCTCCTGTCCTCCTACCGGCTCCTGCCTGCCGTCACCCAGCGCAGCTTGCCCGCACTGGCCGTCATGCCGGTGGGTACAGGGGCACAGTGGCTGTCTTTATTTGGCTCCAGCGTATCAGGACAGCATCAGTGCAGGGCACCAGGGAGTGCGTGGTGGATGCGGACGCACAGCTGTGGGGAGCAGCCGTCCACTGTGGCTTCCACCCCACCCTGAGCTCCAGGACGGACTGCTAATATCCCACATACCTGTAGCCTGGGGAAAGATGAGACATTTCACGAATGATTTGTATGGAATCTAATGTTTTCACACCATCATAAAGTCAGACCAGAGCCGGTGAGATAGCTCAGAGGTCTAAAGCGCCTGCTCAGGCAAGTTTAGGCAACCACAGGGACCGTGGTTCAATCCCTGGCACCACATGCTGCGCCAGCTCCACTCCTAGGGCAGGCTGAGCCGGCCATAATATTAATAGTTTTTAAAAAATAAAAAATAAAGTCAGATCATTACACTGAACCATTGATTAAGTCGGGATCATTGCCATTTTTTATCTCCGTTTATAGGTGAGGAAAGTGAGGCTCAGAGAAGTTACGAATGTCCCAAGGCCAGAAGTCTTGTGACAGATCACTAAGTTTCCACATCTGCTAACCTCAGGGAGAAAACGCAGTGGTCTCGCTCCTCTTGGTCTATAGCTGCAGCTATGAGTCTTACCTAGAACCTTGGTGGGGCCACAGAAGTCTCAGAGGCCAGGCTGTGGGGGTCACTGCTCCTGTGGCCCTGCTGCTTCTTGCCCACCCTTACACTGGCTGTGGGCCAGTGCCCGAGGCATCTCCACTCTTAAAAGAAGCGGAACTCAGCCAGGCATGTGGCTGAGGAGGCCACTCTGGGAGGCTGAGGCAGCAGGGTTGAAAGTCTGGACCCAGCCTGGGAGATGTAGTGACTTTGTGGGAACCTATTTCAAAATAAAAAGGGGCTGAGGGGCCACCGAGATGGCTCAGTGGTCTAAAGCACCTGCTTAGGCAACCACAGCAGTTTGATCCCTGGCACCACATGCTGCGCCAGCTCCATCCCCACGGCCGGCTGAGCTGGCCATAGTATTAAAATAAAATAAAATAAAAAGGGGCTGGGGCTGTATAGCTCATTGTGAAGGCCCTCAGGGGAAGGGGAGAGGTCCAGAATTCTGAACTGGGGTGAAGATGTCTGGGTGGATGACCCAAGGACACTCTCACTGCAGCCTTCCCGCCCCCAGAGCCCCAGGAGCAGCCACCTTCCTGATGATGCCCGTGCTGAGACACCTGCTGAGGTTTCACTCTGAGGGCCACGTGCGCCTGCCAATGTGCTGCCCCTGCTTCTGCTTCTGGCTGCCAAGAACTGTGATTTGGAGTGAATTCCAGATCAGTCTGGGGATGGGCCTCATGCAGCGGAAAGACAGGGAGGGAGCTAAGAGTGCAGAGCTGCCTGGGACATAGCCCGGGGCTGAGAGTCCTGGGGTTCTGGGGAGCTTGGCGGGGCTGCAGCCAGGCACAGCTCATCCACTTCAAGGGCACCTTCTGGGCACACCAAATTCAGCACCCTAGCCAGGGGAGGAGGCAGTGTCTGCTCAGGTGGCCTGGAAGTGTGGTGGCCCCACCCAGGGCACAGCTGATTTCCCTGGCAAGTGGTAGAGAAGGAAGAAAATCACGGCCCTGGGTTCAACGCCAGCATTGATGGAGGGAGGGAAGGCGGGAAGGCGGGAAGGTGGGAAGGAAGGAAGGAAGGAAGGAAGGAAGGAAGGAAGGAAGGAAAGAAGGAAGTAAGTAAGGGTGCGCCATGGAACGTGCGCCTGCAAGGCCCGCAGTGATGGGTTTGGCCTGCTCAAAGCCCAGGGGTTGGCCAGCCCAGTGTCCCTGGGGACAAGCTCCTCCAGTAAAGCTGTGCTTGATATTACAACCACAACCAAGGCAGAAATGGAGGGGCTGGAGGCAGATTCTGTGAAAACGCCTGCTCCCTCGCTCAGGGCATCATGTAGCTCAAAGCAGGATCACAGCTGGGTGTGGTGGCGCAGGCATGTAATCCTAGCACTCCGGAGGCTGGAGCTGTAGGATGGATACAAGCTCGAGGCCAGCATGGGCTACAAAGTGGGCTCAAGGCTAGACTGAACCGCACGGGGAGACCTTGTCTCAAAAAAATAAAAACA
>PVKN010008362.1:0-25250 GCA_004027915.1 Capromys pilorides
AGAAGCAGTATGCATTTAGAAGACCAGAATGATAGGTATTCCAAGCATGGTTTTAGTATTACACATTGCTATCCTTAGTGTAGTTGCTTAGTTCACATATATAAGCATATGTAGTTAGTCAAGGTGAGAATTCTACCAATGAACTGCTAGTTTCAAAATCCTGATGGAGATTCTTAGGACCATTGCCTTAACCATCTTATGTATATAACAGTATGGTTTTTGAGCAGATCAAATAGCTCAACAGATTAAAGTGCCTACAAGCAGGTGCAGGGACCTGGGGTTAAGCCTCAGGCCTACCATGCTGGCCCCACCCCCGGGGCATGCAGAGATGGCACTTGAGACTGGACGTGGTGGCATGCAACTCTAATCTCACCTCTTGGGAGGCTGTAAACAGGCAGATCACTATGAGTCCAATCTAGTAGTGAGACCCTGAACATCCTGTAGATCCTTCCCTAAAATATAAATGTATGGTTTTTGCCCCTGCCATGTGTTCTAACTTTTCTCCTTGCTCTCTCTTCATTGTTTAATCTTTAAGTTCTTGTTTCCCATTTAACTGTGTTATATCTTTCAATTTTCATTTCCTTTGAGTTCTTATACTAGGGCAACTATATGATATTTACACGTATGGGTCTGGTTTATTTCACTTATGAGTATATCTTCAAGTTGCATCCACTTGCCAGGGAGATAGCTCAAGTATAATAAGTGCTTGCTTAGCAAGCACAAGGCCCGCAGTTCATTCCCCAGGACCACACACACAAAAAAGTTGCATCTGTTTATAAATGAAGGCTTCAAACTTATTATTCTTTATACCTAAGTAATACTCCATTGTATAAAAAAATATCTTTTTCATGCATTCCTAAGGTGACAGACATTTTGGTTGTTTCCAAGATTTGGCTATCACAAATTCTGCTGTTATAAACATAGGTGCACGTATCTCATTATGATATGATGTTTTCAGATTTTTTTAGGAAAATTCCACTTAAGGGCATAGCTGGGTTGAACGGGATTTCCAGTCCTAGTTTTTTATGGAGTCTCCATACTGATTTCCATAATGGTTGCACCAGTCTGCATTCCCATGAGCAGTGGAGAAGGGTTCCTTTTTCCCCACAGTCTCTCCAACATTTATTCCTGGTTGATTTCTTTATGACAGTCATTCTTTCCGGGGTGAAATGGCATCTCAGTATCATTTTAATTTGTACTTCATGGATGGCTAGCGATGTGGAACATTTTTTCATGTATTTATTAGCTTCTAGTATTTCTTCCTCTGAGAAGTGTGTGTTCATCTCAGATGCCCATTTCTGGATTGGGTCTTTAAATTTTGAGGCCCTAATGTCTTTTAGTTCTTTGTAAATTTTAGAGTGCTTGTAAGTCAAGATTTTTTTGAAATTTGTGGGTTGTCTTTTAACTCTGTTGGTAATTTCTTTTGACGTGCAAAAACTTATCAACAAGAGGAGGTTCCAGTTGTTAATTCTTTCAAGTATTACCCGTGCATTTTGATTTTTGTTCATGAACTGTTTGCCTACCCCTATCTTCAAGATTTCATCCTATTTTCTCTTCCAGGAGATTTAGTGTTTCTGTTTTCATGTTTATATCTTTAATCCATGTTGACTTCAGTTTAGTGCTTAGTGATAGACCTGGGTCAAGTTTTAGTTCTTGGCATGTAGAGAATTAAGTTTTCTTTTTTCTTCATCTTTTTTTTTTCAGGACTGGGGATTGAACTCAGGCTCTTGTGCTTGCCAGGGAAGCACGCATTCTACTAAGCTATCTCCCCAGACCTTGGAGAGCCCATTTTTCCAGCACCATTTGTTAAAGAAGCTGTCATTCTTATGCATCTTCTAATCTATTCCAATGATACTCAGGTCAATCTTTTGCCAATACCATGCTGATTTTATCACAGAGGATTTGACTAGAAATTATACTGCTTCCTGCCTTGTCTTTGTTGCCAAAGGTCGCCTTTGCTATTCCAGGTCTTTTCAGGTTCCAAATAAATTTTAGTAACAATTTCTCTACCTCTGTGAGGTACGTTGGTGGTATTTTGATAGGGATTGCATTAAATGTATATAACAATTTTGGGAGTATGGCCATCTTCACAATGTTGGTTCTTTCTATTCAGGAGCAGTGAATACCTTTCCATTTTCTGAAATCCTCTACAATCTCTTTTTTTAAAGTACTGTAATTTTCATTGAATAAATCTTTTACTTCTTAGGTAGATTAATTCTTAAGTATTTCATTTTCTGTGGTGCTATTGTCAAAGGTATTGTTTCTCTAATTTCCCTTTCAGTGTGTTTGTTATCTGTGCAGAGGAATGCTATTGACTTTTGGGAGTTGACTTTGTATGCTGTTATGCTACTGAATTTGCATATTAATTCTGGTAGCTTCTTGGTGGAGTTTTTTGGGTCTTCAAAGTAGAGTATCATGTCATCTGCAAATAATGATAACTTAACTTCTTCTTTCCTATTCTTATTCCTTTTATTTCTCTCTTATTTAATAGTTCTAGCTAATTATTCCAGAGCTATGTTAAATAGGAGTGGTGATAGAGGACATCCTTGTCTTGTATCATATCTGAGATTAAAAGATTCCAGTTTTTCCCCATTTAGAATTATGTTAGAATTATGGATTGTCATAGATGGTTTTTATCAGATTGAGGTAGATGCCATCTATTCCAATTTTTTGTAGGAGTTTGAACATGAATGAGTGTTGGACTTCATCAAAAGACTTTTCTGCATCAATTGAGATGATCATGTGGTTTTTGGTTTTTGCTCTATTGATACAGTGCATTACATTTATAGATTTGCATATGTTGAACTATCTTTGCATCCCTGGGATGAATCCTGCCTGGTCATGGTGTATAACCTACTTGAGGACTTGCTGTATTCTATTTGCTAGGATTCTATTGAGGATTTTTGCATCTATGTTCATGAGGGAGATTGGCCTGTATTTCTCTTTTTTAGCTTTGATTTTCTCTGGTTTTGGTATCAGTATAATACTTGCCTCTGGGAATGATTTGGGAGGATTGAAGAGTTTGGGGAAGATTGGGATTAAATCTTCTGTAAATTTCTTGCAGAATTTGGCTGTGAATCCATCAGCACTTGGACTTCTCTTTGTTGGTAGATTTTTTTTATTATATTTTGTATGTCATTGGTTGTTATTGGCTTATTGAAATTTTTTGTATCTTCTGGATTCAGTTTTGGTAATTTGTACCTTTCTGCGTATCTGTCCCTTTCTTCTGTGTTTTCAATTCTGTGTGAGTAAAGATTCTCAATGTAGCTACTGATGATCTTCTGAATTTCCACTGGGTCTGAGGTGATTTTGCCCTTTACATTCCTTATTGCTTGAATTTGAGCTTTTTCTTTCCACTTTTTGATGTGGTCAGTTAGGGGTTTATCAATTCTATTTAATCTTTCAAAGAACCAGCTTTTTAATTCATTAATAATTCTTTTTATTGTTTTCTTCATCTCAGTTGAATTAATTTCTGCTCTACTCTTTATAATTTCCTCCCATCTTTGGACTTTGGGTTTAGTTGCTCTTCCTTTTCTACATGTTTGAAGTGCATCATTAGGGTATTTATTTGTTCCCATTCTGTTTTCCTAATGTATGAGTTCACAGTTCTAAGAACTGCTTTCAGGACTTGCCAGGTAGCTCAGTGGATTAAATGACATAATTCATTGTACTCACTCAGGCCCTAAGGACTACATTTCAATACCCTGCCCCACAAGGAGCATGAAACCTGCCCTTACAGTTGACTGAGCCATCCAAAAAAAAAAAAAAACTGCTTTCATTGCATCCCATAAATTTCAAAACTTCATACTTGAATTTTCATTGAATTGTAGATATTGTTTAATTTCATATTTAAATTCATTTGTAACCCATTGGTTGCTGAGGAGGCTACTGTTTAATTTCCATGTATTTATGGTTTTTTGTGGTTTCTTTTGTCATTTATTTCTAGTTTCCTTGCACTGTGATCAGTTAATATGCATGGGATAATTTCTGCTTTATTGCATATACTTGATGATGACCAATGGACTAGTATGTGGTCTGTTTTAGAAAATGTCCCATGTACAGCTGAAAAAAAAATGTATTTAGATGTGGTTGGGTGGAACACTTTGTAAATGTCCACTAAGTCCACTTGTTCCAAGTTCTGGCTCAGTTCTGCTACTTCTTTGCTAATTTTTTTGTCTGCTTGACATACTTTGTGGGGTAATGGGGTGTCAAGATCTCCTGTTAAGATTGTGGTATTCGATATTAGATTTTTCATGTCCATTAAGATTTGTCTCACATAGCTGGGTGCTCCCATGTTGGGAACATGCATATTTATGAGTCCTACCTCTTCCTGTTGAATTTTTCCCCTAACTAGTATGTAGTGGCCTTCTTTATTTCATTTGATCACTCTTGGTTTGAAACTGAGACTGACTGCAACAGGATTGCTACCCCTGCTTTTTGCTGAGGTGTTGGGGTATGTAGTATTGTTTTCCATCCTTGATTTTCAGCCTATGAATTTCTTTATGGATTAAGTCTGTTTCTTGTATACAGCATATTGTTGAATTTTGCTTACTAATCCACTGTGCCAGTCTATTTCTTTAATTGATAAATTGAGATCATTTACACTGATGGTTGTAATTGAGATGTATTGACTTATGATTGACATGTTATTTACCTGCTATTGTTTACCTCTTTTTCTCCTATGTTTAATTGTTTGCCCTATTTGGTGAGTCCTTTCAATTCTCATTCATGGAGTTCTGGTCATTTTGGTCCCTCTCTAGAATATCTTTTAGTAGTCTGTGTAAGGTCGGCTTTATCATCATGAGATTCTTTAGTTGTTCTTGGTCATGGAAGTATTTCACTTCTCTATCAAACTTGAGAGTTTTGCAGGGTATAGCAGTCTGGGTTGGAGTTTGCTTATATGGGGGACTTCAAGTACTCTGTCCCATGCTCTTCTTGACTTTATGGTTTCTGAAGAGAAATCTGCTATTATTCTGATGGATTTTCCCTTAAATGTGACCTGTTTATTTTCTCTAGTGGCTTTTAGTATATTTTTCTTGTGCTGGATTTCTGGGATCTTGATTAATATACGTCTGGGTGTGTTTTTAACTGGGTTGATGCTATTTGAAGTTCTACATGCTTCAGTTAACTGAATGTCACATTGTTTCCCCATATTTGGGAAGTTTTCTATTACTTCTGCCCATATTCTTTTTATATCATTTGCGTTGACTCCTTCTTTCTCATTGATGCCTACTAGTCTCACATTGTCCATTTTTGCATCATCATGCAGGTATTGAATCATTTTTTTCCTACATCCTAATTGTTTTTAAGAGATCTTTTGTTAACTTTTCACTAGCTGTAACCATGTCTTCTAAATCTGAAACTGTATCTTCACATTCATTCAAACGTTTATGCCAACTTGTGATTCAGATTTTAATTTCCTGAAGATTGTTTGAATCTACAGCATTCTACAGATTCTTTGAATCTGCTTCATGCATTCTATTTCTTTCCTATATTGCTCAAAGATTCCATCATTTTTTTTTATCTACTCTATAATTTTATCAGTGTCTTCTTTAGAAGCACTTAGCAATTTTTTTTGATTCTTTGTAAACTTTGTTTATTTAAGTTATAGTCAGCTCAGCCTGCCCTGGGGATGGGGATGGCGTAGCATTTGGTGCCAGGGATCCAACCGCAGTCCCTGCAGTTGCTTAAGCAGGTGCTTTAGACTGCTGAGCTATCTCACTAGCCCAACAATTGTTTTATTATAATTATCATTTCTTTTTTTTTTACTTCAGAGATTATTTCTGATCTGATTTCCTCTATACTTTTCTGCAGTTGTTTCTTTACTTCAGACGGTATTAACTGAGAGATTTCAGCTTTGTGAGTCCCAATTTCTTCTATGCTAGTGTCTCGTACATTTGTTCTGGGTAGGCTCAGGGCCTGAGACTGCATTCTGCTCCTTCTCTTTGTCATTTTGTATAGCACTGTCCTCTGACCATTGGTGTAGTTTTGATGCAGTTATGATCTTAGCACCTACCAAAGTTCTTATCCCAGGGAGATTATATGATTAAGGCAGTTATAATTTTGTATTTGTAGAACTACAACTAGGAACACTAATAATGGTTATTGATATTTAGCAGTTGACAAATTTTTGTAACTAATGCGTTTGTATTTTATACAGTCAGAGCAAACACTGTGTCTGTGTAGCTAAGCAGATATTAAGTTGGGAATTTGTATTTAATTTAGCTCCCCTAAATTCTGTCTGATCACCTCCCCTTGATGTACCTGGGGTCTTCCAAGCAGACTAGCTCTCCCGGTTACCTATTGCCCCCTCTGTAGATCAAGAAAGAGAAAGGATACCCTCATAGATTTGGATCTAGCAAAGTGTCTCAGCTTACCAGGTCCGGTTCTGCCAAGTTTGAACTTATCAAGATGTGATGGTTTGGATCTGGCTTATGTGCCCCGCTTCTTCCTGCTGCAGCCCATGAAAGTGAACCCACTTTGCCCCTCTGGCAAGATGTTCTGCTCCTGGATTAGCTGGCTGGTTCTAGCCCCTAGCCTCTCTGCAGTGACTTCAGCTGCAGAGTTTCACACCAGGCCTGTCTGATGGAAGAGGTTCCCATGAGCGAGCTGGTAGTCCACCACACATGCAGGGCCTGGACTGGGGCTGGGGGGATCCAGTGAACTTGGCAGAGCAGAAGTTCTCACACATATGCCAGGCCTGGTCTTGGGTTGTAGGCATCCAGTAAGTGCAGCAGAAGGTCTCACACACCTGCCAGGCCTGGGCTGGGTCTTGAGGGGTCTGGCCAAAACAAACGATTTACTATTTGTATTAATTGGACACAAACAGTACTGGGTACTTCTTTATTTTGTATTTCTTTTTAGCAATGTGAAACTTTATTAACCATTGAAGTACAGTAGCATCTGGTAAGATTGGGACAGAATTGGGATTGAAAAATGAACAGATATTGAGGACCTAACAATTTGAAAGAAGCTACTACATATGTTTTCACAAACATGTTTTCACAGATCCTGGCAGGTAACCATGAAATTACTTTTTTATGTAGTTGGTACAGGGTCTCACTACACAGCTCATACTTATAGTGATCTTTCTGTTTTTGGCCTCCCCAGTACTGGGATTACAGGCATGCATCACCTCACCCAGACTTGTTGGCTACCTCAGTGCACCTGGGGGCAGAGCCGGCATAGCACGTGATGCTGGAGATCTTACACAGGCCCTTGTGCTTTCCAGGCAGATGATTAGACTACTAAACTGTTTCCCCAGGCCCCCAAATTACTTTTTTGTGTCTTTTTGAGATAGGATCTTGCTATGCAGTTCAGGCTGGCCCTGAACACACTTTTTTTTTGCGGGACCGGGATTCAAGCTTATAACCTTGCACGTGCCAGGCAGACACGTGTGCCATGAAGCTATTTCCCCAGCCCAAATTACTTATTTTGATGATACGTTGAGCTTCTAATTACGTTAGGGTATAAATGGTGCAAAAGAAAACAGTAGGGCCATATCATAAAGATTCATTAGGTTATGCTTAGTAGACATTTAGTAAATAAAGGACACATCATCTATTCTTCTATCCAGTTCTCCAGCACAATGTTTTCCCCTTGGTAAGGGTCAGTAAGTATTTGCTGACTTCCTGACCAGGAAAGAGGTGAGAAGATGGGATGTCACAGCTGGATGTCAAGTATAATTGGAATCTACCTGGGAAAGCAAATGATTAAAGATGATTTAAACTGTACATGCTACACAAGTAAATAAACTCAGACTTCAACAAACCAATTATGCAAACAATACTGGCATCAGAACAAAGCAAGACTTGCTAATAATAGCATAAATGGAACTAATTTTTAATAAATAATCAATCTTGGGCTGGCCAGATAGCTCAGGGGACTAAAGCACCTGCTTAGCAGAGCACAGTGGCCAGGATTCAATCTCTAGCTTGCCATGCCAGCCCCACCCACGGGGCATGCTGAGATGGCCTTTGAGACTGGGCATGGTGGCATGCACCTGTAATCCCAGCATTTGGGACTACTCTATGTAGTGAGACCCTGTAGACACTGTAAAGCCTGTCCTAACTACAGAGAGAAAAAAAGAAATAACCAAACTTGGCCAGGTGTGGTGGCACATATCTGTAACCACGGGACCAGGAAAACTGAGGTGGGACGATCACTGGGAGTTCACTGCCAGCCTGGCCTACATAGTGAGTCCAAGGTCAACCTGAACTACATAGTAAGACTCTGTTTCCAAAAAAAGCAGGAAAGAAAGAAAGAAAGAAAGAAAGAAAGAAAGAAAGAAAGAAAGAGAAAGAAAGCCTCTCCCACCTACAAAGACTATAATACTAAGACTATCAAGATTAATGGCAAGGACAATGCTACAAATTATTGACCAAGGTTAATGATGTCACCCGTGTACCCTTGCTACCATCAGATCAATATTACCTAAGTGACTCAACTTGCAATCTTATTGGTTGATCATGACTTTGACCCAGATTGTACCCACCTCATGATTTTGCTCTGTAGAACTACCTTTGAAAGGTGGGCTCATTGACAATCCATTCAGGAACTCCCCTGCCTCTCAGGACCTATTCTTGATCCACTCCTTTTCCCCAGTAAATGTTCCTACTCTTTAAAAAAGAGAAAAAAAGAAAGAAAGAAAGAAAGAAAGAAAGAAAGAAAGAAAGAAAGAAAGAAAGAAAGAAAAGAAAGCAAGCTAGCTTACATTAAACCATACCTTTTCTCACCCAATCAGTTTGAGAGACAAACAGGCACTGAAGGAGAGGACTCTCAGACATCCTAGTCTTCAATATGGACCTGTTACCCATGAGTCAGTATAAACCTGCTCATATTTAGGGATTCATTTTCACAAATACTAACTTGGATTTCCTTTTGTTTGTCTTGAAATATCTACTTTCAAACTTGAAGGGACTTCAATTATTTGATGCAGTTTTTGATAATTCTTTTATCTTTTCATACCAATCAAAATATGTGTACAGTATCCATATTACAGCCTCCCACCCATCCATTGATGTCTTTACATAATTCTTTTGTTTGTTTTAGGTTTGGGGGTTCTCTGTGCAGGGAGATTTGAGACAAAGTCTTATTATGTAGTTCAGGTTTGTCTTGAACTTTCTTTTTTTTTTTTTTTTTTTTGTGGAACTAGGGATTGAACTCAGGTCCTTGAGCTTGCCAGGCAAGCACTTATTCTGCTGAGCTATCTCCCCAGCCCCTGTCTTGAACTTTCTATGGGCCCCAGCATGGCCTTGAACTAATGACAATCCTTCCACCTCATCTTCCCAAGTGCTGGGATCACAGGGTACACCACCATGCCCAGCCAAAAGAACAACTTTGTGCCAAGCAGGAGCTTATTCTTCTGTGCTATATCCCTGCCCAAGGACCAAATTTTTGATCTTCAGTCATCTTTCAAAAACCCCTGTGAGCAAAGAGGAGTTTGGGGACATCTAGCTAGAACCCATAGTACTTCCCCTTGACTTTCATTTGATTTGGTGTCTTCCAATTCCCCAAGCAAATTGTAGCTCAGTTTAATGTCCACAAATCTGCTTTTTGTCCAAATTACATAAAGCACCTTTAGCATCAATAGCATCCTCCAGCTGAGTGTAAACAAATCCTCTTGCACATGGAGTATAGAAATAAAGTGTGCATACACATCAACTACAGGGCTGGAGCAATCCAATTCCATGTGAATCTTCAGGCCTGGTGTCATCACCATGCTCCCAATGGACAGAGATGGGGAGCATCACACAACAGGTCACAGGGTGTCAGTCTCAGGCTGGGGCACCTCAGCTATACCTGTCATTCATTTCTACTTAATAAACTGTATCTACTTAATAAACAACAGAAAGATAAAAAGTTTTATACTACAGATACACAGATTTATTCATATCTGTGTATTTATACCTACAATTTATTGGACAAAAATTCCCTGAGGGCTGGCGAGATGGCTTAGTGGTCTAAAGCACCTCCTTCGATAAGCTTAGGCAACCACAGGGACTTCGGTTCAATCCCCAGCACCAAATGCTGCACCAGCCCAACTGCCAGGGCAGGCTGAGGTATCCATAATCTATAAAAAACAGAAAAAAAACCTCCATGAGTTCGCTAAATGATTAGGTTCAGATTTGAATTTTTAAAGTGTTAGTTTTAGTAAGTTTCAAAACCATTCATCCGAATTTTACTGACTCTAGAGAGATCTTTACATGCAGGCCTCAGGCTGACCCCTAACTCCTGGGCTGAAGTGATCCTTTTATTTCTTCCAAGTAGCCAGGATGATATGCACTGTTTCTTTTTTTCTATTTTTTACAATAATTAATACATTGCATATTGTTGTCTTCATCATACTTGTTCAGAGTACAAGATGCAGACATGATTTCTTGTCTAAACATCATTAGTACAGATCTTTCTTTTCATTGCACAAAGAGACAGTAGCTGTATATATAGACCAATAGTTCATAACAGCAGTGGATTATCAGCTCATCTGGCATTATCAGAAGCTGTTGGGGCTGGCAAGATGGTTCAGTGGTCTAAAGCGCCTGCTTAGGAAAGCTCAGGCAACTGTAGGGACTGCAGTTCAATCCCCGGTGCCACATACTGCACCAGCCTCACCACCAGGGCAGGCTGAGCCAGCCATAAAATAAATAAATAAACAAACAAACAAATAAATAAATATTTTTTAAAAAAAAACTTAAAAAAAAAAGAAGCTGTTGACTTGAGCCTTTTATAACTAAGCATATTAATATGGCTTTTCTTTTCATACCTCGTGGTTAGACTTTTCTGCTGGTTTGTTAAGACCAACATAAAGCAAGACCTATGTTACAAGAAAATGTGACTTTTGTATCTGACAAGGTCAATCAGGTCCCCTCAGGATTTACCCTGAAACCATGTACTGTGGTTTGCAGAACTGTTGTCAGTGTCAGTCATCTGGATGAATCATGGCCATTGCTTGACCAATTTGCTCTCTGTGAAAGCCTGAGAGAATGTTTTCTCTCTAGGTGACTCTTCTTAGGCACACTGTACAACATTGATTACTTTCCTCTGTGACCTCATAATCTCCTTGAGCAGAAAATTTTGGCTCTAACCCTTCAAGATCAGTGAGGACACAGGACATAAAAGAACTTGGACTGTAATAGCCTTTTTTTTATTTTTGAGACAAGCTGTTGCTGTGTACTTCAGGCTGGTCTTGAACTCCCTCTAATGCCCTGATTGGCCTAGAACTTGCAGCCATCCTCCTGTCTCAGCCTCTCAAATTGTTGGGATGTTAGGCCTGCATCACCATACCTAGTTCTTTTTAACTAAGTGGAATTTCTGTTTCATAACAGCTTACTTAATACAGCAGGGGCCCTTTTCCCCCAAGATCAAAGCAACACAGGGGAGACAAGACTAACCTGCAGATTACAACTACCACCATGAGCTTCCTCAACAAGCCCAAGAGTAAGATGACCCCTGAAGAGCTGCAGAAATGGGAGGAGGAGGAATTTAATATGGGTCCATTTTCTGTGCTGACCCAGTCAGTCAAAAACAACAGCCAGGTGCTCACCAACTGCTGCAACAGCAAGAAACTCTTAGGCCAGGTGAAGGCCTCCGACAGGCACTGTAACATGGTGCTGGAGAAGGTGAACGAGATGTGGACTGAGGTGGCCAACAACAGCAAGGGCAAGAAGTCCAGAGAGTAAGAGACTAGGAAAAATGCTGCAGGTTTGACCGGCTACAGTTTTATGTACACTTACATTTCTAAATGTCTCTGTAAAAATGTGTAACTGCTTTTATCACATTGTATAGGAATTTATTAGAATATCTATGATTGATGGAAAATATCAATTCCAAGTTAAATGTAAGATATTTGATATTCAGAAAGACAGTGATGTTAAGCTCAAGTTACCTATGTTTCCTTTTTTTTTTTTTTTTCTTTTGGTGGGACCGGTGTTTAAACTCACAACCTTGCACTTGCCAGGCAGGCACTTGTGCCACAGAGCTATCTCCCCAGCCCCTCAAGTTACCTATGTTATAGAGTGTAAAAAAAAAAAGCACTCTGTCAGTCATTCTTGTCAGTCATAACTTTGGATTCGGGGGTGACATATAGGCTGAGGTGCATGTCTTTTAACTTCCAGAAGCTTGATTTATCTGGAGGTCACTGCTGCTATGTCCTGCTTTCTGTATACAATGTAGTGCTTTTCTTCCCTGACAACACATTTCTGTTTCTGCCGTATCTTTTGTCAGCATGGACTTACCCTGAGCACAGCTTCCCACAATTTTCAATAAACGTAGCTATTTGTCACTTGCAAAAAAAAAAAAAAAAAAAAGTCCAAATTGTCAACAAGGACCACTATGTCTGCAAGATGTTCCTGCACAGGGACTCAGTCATTGTGATGCCGTGCAACTCACTCATCGCTGGCAAGTAGGGTCTGCCTCTCTGCTGTCGGGACCTGCTTCCATCCCTTGAATACCTACCCTTCATCACTGTTAATAAAGTGCTATGTGTAAAAAAAAAAAAATACACCAGGAAGCAGGGCATAGTGGCACACACTTGTAAACTCAGAAGTCCAGGAGGCTGAGGCAGGACAATTATAAATTTGAACTTAGCCTGAGTAACTTAGCAACTTACCATGATACCATCACAAAATAGAAAATTTAAAAGGGGCTGGGGATGGGCTCTGTGAAGGCCCTGATATAATGCTCAGTACCAAAACATTTTAAAAGTCAGGTAGAAACATGTAATAACCAAAATTTTAAAAATAAATATATCCATCAATAGAAAAATATAGTATATTATTCAACCCAAAAAAGGAAAATTCTGATGAGCCACAACATGAGTGAGCCTGAAGCACATTATGTTAAATGAAATAAGTCAATCACAAAAAGGCATCTGATCTGGTATTTGAGTCCATTTCTGAGGCACTTAGAGGTCAAATCCATGGATGAATGGAAAAGTGGTATCCAGGAGCTGGGGAGAAAGGAAAACAGGTATTTGCCTCATGGGTACAGAGTTTTGTTTTGTTTTTTGCAGAACCGGAGATCAAACTCAGGACCTTATACTTGTCAGGCAGGCAGTTGTGCCCCTGAGGTATTTCCCCGGCCCTCGGTACAGTTTCAATTCTGCAAGATTAAAAGTTCTAAAGATTGTGCATGACATAGTACTGCTTAACTGTACACTTTTTTTTTTTTTTTTTTTTTTTTTTGTCTTTTTGAGACAGGGTCTTGCTATACAGTTCAGGCTGGCCTTGAGTTCACTTTTGTAGTCAAGTTTGGTCTCAAACTCGCACTGATTTCCCCTGCTTCAGCCTCCCAAGTGCTGGGATTACAGGTACATGCCACAACACCTGGCTCTAAACTGTATACTTTAAAATATTTAAGGCCCCGCCCCCAGGGCACAATGAGAGGCGATTGAGATTGGGTGTGATGGCACACCTGTAATCCCAGCTCTTGGGAGGCTGTAAATAGGCAAATTACTATAGTAGTGAGACCCTGAACATCCTGTAGACCCTTCCCTAAAATAAAAAAATAAAATAAAATGTTTAAGGTGTTGAAAGGCTGAAGTAGGGGGATTAATTTTTTTTTTTAATGTGTAAAAGGAGGGCCAGCCAGATAGCTCAACAAAATAAAGTGCCTGCTTAGGCAGATGCAGGGATCAGGGTTGGAGGTTTGATCCCAGCCATGTCGTGCCAGCCCTGCCCCGGGGGTGCATTGCGACTTTGGTTTAAACTGGGTGTGGTGGCACATGCCTGTAATCCCAGCACTTGGGAGACTGAAAACAGCATGATCACTACGAGTTCAATCTACATAGTGAGACCCTGTAGATCTTGTACTAAATACATAAAAAAATCAAGGAAAGAAAGCAGCACTCCATGGATACACAGCGTGGCTTTCAGGGACAAGAAGATCTAGGTGAGTGTCAGGTAGACGTCAGAGAATAGGAATAAGAAACTCATTAATTTCATGAAAATTTGCTGTTATTCATCTGGAGCCTCCTGTGCTCTGCCTCATGAAACTATCAAACAGCAGCAGGACAACACTTTGGCCTTTGAATCCTTCATAAAAACAAAGCACAATGTCCTCTCTGGTGACACATGATTTTCCAGAATAAGCTAAGAATTGTGCTGTCTGGGATGCTAAAGGTTTGGGCTGTATCCCTGCCAAGAAGTTTAAAAATGACTCATGGAATCAACAGAAATGTGCCCAAGAGGAAAATGGAATGGCGTTTTGGGGAAATTCTCTTAATAAATGACAATATACAAGGTGTGATCCCAATATGTGGTGAATGTTCAGACCTTTAAAAATGTATTGCAGCAATAACACACTGCCATTAATCCCTCCAAACTACTCCCCTTGAATTATGACACACCCCATCGTTTGTGCCACTTACTGAAATAGTTTTGAGAGCTCTCACAGGAGTGTCTTTAAGATGTGTGATCAAAAACCTAGTGAATGTTGCTGCTGAGTGCCATCTAGTGCAAACTGAGGTCTTTTGAGGTAGAAATTCACAAGGCAACAGCCCTCAAACCATAGGACAGCAGATGAGATATGGCACATACTGAAAAATTATGTGAGCCAGAAATTAAAGGGCCAAGTGTCAAATGACATAAAGAAACAGAAAACACTAGGCCCTTTCCAGGTGGGAAGCTAATAAGAAGTAAGATGATTCATGTCACAGAAGCCCAGGAAGTTTAGGAATTGGAGCAGGTGAGTTACATGTGGGTGGAGCCAAAAATAGCAGTGGTGGAACTTCTTTTCAAGGAACAGCTAGATTCTAGATCTTCATCCTATCCCTAGTCCTAAATATAGACTAAATGTCTGTGAAAATGTACATGGTTAGTAAGGAAAATTGCAGCATAGCAAAGCTGGTTGCATGATTAAGAAACACATGCAGCCAGGTGGTAACACACACCTATAATCCTAGCTCTCAGAAGGTTGAGGCAGGAGGACTCCCAGAGTTCAAAGCCAGCCTGGGCTACACAGTGAGTTCAAGGTGAGCCTCAACTACATAGCAAGATTGTGTATCCAAAACAGAAGGAAGGAAGGAAGGAAGGAAGGAAGGAAGGAAGGAAGGAAGGAAGGAAGGGTATAGCTGGGCATAATAGCACACACCTGCTCAGTTACTCAGGAGGCTGAGACAGGGAGTTCACTTTAGTTTGGCATCAGCCTGGGCAACATAACAAGACCCCCTCAAGTTTGAAGCCAGCCTGGACTACATAAGGAGACTTTGTCTCCAAAATAAACAAGCAAAAAAACTACACACTGACTTTCTTAGCATTCTTGCTGTGATAATCTTTAAAATCTTTCAGACAATGAAGGCCTTTGCTTGGTACAGCAAGGCTTGCCTTTGGAAAATGCCAATATGAAAAAACATCACTCCTCTAGGCATTGTCTCTCTAGAGAAACACAGTGAAGCCTCTTGAAAACTGGAAAGCCAGTCACCTCAAGGAAGCTGGGTGTGTGTTTTAGTTCATCCTAGGTGCTGTAAAGAAAATCCCATGAACTGGGTGACTTCTAAACCATAGCCCAGTGTGCCCTGCATTCCTCAAGGGAGAAAGGCCAAAATCCAAGAGCGGAAGACCCTGTGTTCCATGAGGGTTGCTTCCTGCTTCCTCAGTGGCACCTTTTCCCTGTGGCCTCGTAAGGTGGAAGGGGTGAGGACATCTCCTGGGCCTCTTTTGTAGGCACCTATTCCCGCACTGCATTAGAGGTTGGTATGTCAGCCTGTGAATTTGGGGACTTGTTCCACCTCCAGCAGGACTGTGCAGCAGACACGCATGTCTGCAGTTCTCATGGCATTTAGCTTCCGTACTCACTCATGTTCCAATGCTGCTTCAGGGGACAGGAAAGAGACTCGCTCGCTCAGCATCCCAGCAGCCCCTGTGACAGGCACTGTGCCTGTGGGATACACTCAAACTGCTTGATATGTTACATTAAGCAAAGCAGACAGGGAGAGCAAAAATACACAAACCACAGAGCAAACCCAAGCAGCAAACTCTGAACCTCTAACAGTGGAGGTTCACAGGCCTAGTGCTGCCCTGTCCTCTGTCCTCTTTCAGTCACTTGCCATCTGTCTGTCATCTCCTCCTCTCTACTTCTCTTGGTAAGAGCACAGGGTGACTCCAGAACTATGATCTAATGGCGGATTCTCCTTATCATGTTCGATCTCAGGCCCCAGAAGGAATTATCAGAAGGGGTGAAACATAACCCAGAAAGCAAATGAGTTTTGAGGAGAGAGTGATCAATATTGGCAAGTGCTGTGCAGAGATAAAGACTAAAGCCCATCCTGTAATTTTGGGTGGGTAGGAGTCATTTCTCTGGAGAAAGACCCCAAATATGCCCCCAGAGTTCTCCTTTGTTATATTCAGGGTTTATAAGTTAAGCAATTAAAAACAGGACATGTAATTTATAACATTCTTTTATAGTAATCACCCAACGAGTCAAGTTTAAAAGAGTGCATGAAATGTGTCCACACTACAGACCCTAAGAATCCAGCTGAGGGCCTGGATCTCATGACAATGTCCTGCATGAAGCCAGCTGAAGACCTGAGCCCATGACAATGCCCTCCGAGTGTCCAACTGGAGGCCTAGAGCCCGCAAGGTCTAATACAGGCCTGTTTCATGGATCTGCACTGGGAAGGCTCCAAGGTCAGCAATGGATGTTACAAAGTCTGTGCCAGCAGGATAAAGGATCTGTGACAGCAGGCTGAGGGATCTGCACTGGAGCCAGGAAACGCTGCTCAAGGTAAGGACCAGAGCTCCCCCAAAAGAACTGCAGCCATCTTCAGTGACAGCAAGGACTGGAGCTTCTCCAGTAATGAGAACAGCCCAGTTCCCATCAGGAAACCGAGCATGACAAGCTCCTCCAGAACCTGCAGCCCTCACTTTATGCTGGCGAGACCTCATTTTTTTATGCTGCCAGTAGCAACCTTCCAGTGCCTCCCATACCCAGCACCACTCTGACTCAGTTCAGCTGGGTGCTACAAGTTGCGCACCAGTTGTTAATTTACCACATGCTTCTCCAGTGGTTTCCATAATTCAAACATACTTTTTTATGTATGTAGTACAGGGTCTCACAACACAGATCAGACTCAGTGATCTTCCTGTTTTCAGCCTCCCAAGCGCTTCTAACATAGTTTGTCACCTACCAAAAATATAATTAGAGAGCCACTCACCTCACACCTAGACTGATCAGCATTCTTGCTGATTTCTTTCTAAGTCCAAGAAGTCTGCAATAGGATAACCTTACTTCTGGTCGGATTTGGAGTTGTTCCTGCTTCATCATTTTTCCCATTCTATTTTCCACACATCAATGCACCCATTGACTTTGTTAAAGGGCCCCATGGAAGCCAGCCTTTAGTGTCACCAAGCTGGGATTATTCAAACTCAGTGACTTTGGAAGAGCTCATGAAGTCTGGGGAACCATTTGACAAAAGGAAGAGGCCAGGTTAGATGGGGTGAACACACTCAGGATTTGTGAAAAACACAGGCATTCAACTGGCTGGTGCTAATGTACATGACTGGAGCTTAAGCAGCCTTTTTATTAGTACACATAGGCAGTGCGTGAATTTTACAATCATTTGAAGGAATTGGTACCTGTGCTCCACACAGCTTCTTTTTAATTGCCATTCCTCCCCCTCCCCCTCTTCTAGTTCCCCTCTGCCCCTTTTCATTCTTGTTGATGTTCACCTTAGCTCACATTTATCACATATATTATCCACATTCAATGAGATTATTAAGATGCTGTATGTGGCACTGCAAGTTGGTGATGCCTTTCCTCAACAGATGGTTATGTTATCACTACAGAAAATTATACTAAAAATGGAATGCTAACAGGACACCAAAAGAACATGGAGCCAACACTTTGACCATTTCTATGTTTTGTGTAGTTTTTCTTCACAAAAGTAAGATCTATTAGTGCATCAGAGTACCACTGGGGACAACATGATATGGCGCAGAGTGACAAGTACATTTCAACATTGGTGCCATGGCACTGCACTGAGAAGGGTTTTGACTCCATGTGGAGTCTTAAAGAACCCGAAGATCTAGTACAAGATTCTCTCAGGTGCTTCCTGTTATGTAAACATTAGAAAGCTGGAAAAAGCATTTCCTTGGTTTTCCTGGAACCCAGGTTTCAAATGTGTTTGGGCTTCTGCCAGTCAGATGCTCCCCAGCCAGCTGTACAGGAGGCCACTTGGGGTCCCCACCTGAGCTGCCCAGGTTGAGCCCCTTCCCTGACTCCATGAGCCAAGCCAGGATGCTCCTTATTACTTCAGTGTGTCCTAGGTAAGCTGCCACCACTGGTATTCAGGAATCTTCAGAGACATCAATTTATGCATGAGACTTAGCAAGCAATTTCAAACTCTCTCAGAACCTACCAGCAAACTCTAGATGAAATAGCCCCACTTTCAGATCTCAGTATCGCTTTACTCTGAGTGTGCATCTACAGTGATGAACTCTTGTAGAGTGTTTATAAAATCCCTATGCATATACCTCTACTCAAGTGGCTATAATAATAACTTTTACAAAAAAATAATAATAACTTTGACTTAGGAGGCTAACCCAGGAGGATCTCTATGAGTTAGGGGACAACCTGGGATACATAGCGAGCTCAAGGCCAGCGTATTCTACCATGGTGGGTTAACTAATTGGCAGCTTGTAACACCCAGGTGAACTCAATCAGCATGGTTCTGGGTGTAGAGGGCCCACCTGAGGACTGTTGCCAACAGCATAAAAGGAGAACTGAAGGGGAAGGTGGCCTGCTGTTGATTCTCCTGGAAAGCTTTCCTGATGTGAATGCAGCTGTAATCAGAGGAGCTCCGGTCCTTGCTGTCACTGAAGATGGCTGCAGTTCTTATGTGGGGGAGCTCTGGTCCTTACCTTGAGCATCACTTCCTGGCTCCAGTGCAGATCCCTCAGCCTGCTGCCACAGATCCTTCACCCTACTGGCACAGACTTTGTAGCTTCCACCACTGACCTTTGAACCTTCCCAGCACAGCTATTAGATATAGACTTGTGTTAGACATTGTCATGGGCTCTAGGCCTTCAATTGGACTTGTGGGAGGCATTGTTATGAGCTGTAGGTTTTCAGCTGGACTCATGCAGGATATTATTATGGAATCTAGGCCCTCACCTGGACTTTTTGGTGTTCACTGTGTGGACAGATTTCCTGTACTCTTATATATGATTTTTGGGAGTGGTTATAAAATAATCTTATATTAGAGAGGGAAAAAGAAAGTGTTCATGATGGAGTCAGAGAAAGTTTCAGATTGAGATGGTCGTGGGTCTTTGCCTCTCGGCCTAAGAGAACCCATGTTAACTGCCAATATAAAGAGAAAGCCTGTTAAACTTTTAATAGACGCTCATGCAGATACATCAGTAATTACCCAGCCAGTGGCCCCACTTGCAAACTGGAGAGTACTCAGTGTTTTCCCTATTTCTGGCAATTCATGTGGCCCAAGTAATACTAGAGTTGCTAAAACATAAAAGGCCAGTTTATTTGAGACAATACCCAATAGCCACAGAAGATTTAAAAAGATTAAACCCCATGTTTAAAAGATCTTTGCTAATGGACCTACAAAACATTCTGACTAGTTTTTTATTTTTTTTATAATTACAAACTTAAAAAAGGTTATTACCTTCCAAATCCTTCTGCTAATGTCTCAATAGCTGTTCAAAAGATAGCAAATCAATGGTATGAGATACTGAGGTCCCCTAGACCCTACCCTCATCATCTTTGTGGAAGCCATTACTATTCACTTGGTGAAAATCATTTTGACTGTATTCATAATTATTCCGCTGATATTATTTGGTCCGTGTATGTTTAATAGTTTCTTTGGCTTTGTCTTCTCCAGATTTAGAGTGATTTCATCTACACAAGATAAAAATGCCTGTTGTCTATTGAGGCCCTTTAGAAAGAACCTCTGGAGGCAGAAGGATTACCACTACTTCAAGATAAATCTGCGCTATGTAGAGAGCTCAAGGCCAGCCTGGACTACATAGTGAGAGCCTGTCTCAAAAATAAGCAAAAAGCCAGTGGTGGAGGTGCATGCCTGTAATCCTAGCACTTGAGAGGCTGAGACACGAGGATCAATGTGAGTTTAAGATCAGGCTGGGCTACAAAGTGAGTTCAATGCCAGCCTGAACTGCATAGTGAGACCACCTCTGAAAGACCAAAAAAAAAAAAGGATGGTCCTCTGCTCAACAGTTGGCTTCAGCTGCTACCTCCATTCACCTGGAGCAGCTGGACAAAGGGTAGATTAGGATGGTAGTGGCTCAGCCCTCTACACCACTCAAAAGTCATGAGTCAAAAAAAAAAAAACAAAAACCACTGAATCCTGGCCCACCATTGAAACTTTCAAAGGTAAGGCCTAGGGATCAGGTACATAGCTCAGTGGCACAGTGCCTGGCTGGCAAGTGCAAGGTCCTGAGTTCAATTCCCACAAAAAAAAAACAAAAAACCTCCCTAGTGTAAGAACTCAAAGAAGAAATAAAAACGGAGAGGCATAACACAGCTGAATGGAAATCAAGGACTTAAGAGTTAAAGAACAAAGTGACTGCAAGCAGAAAAGATAGGAAACATGGCAGGAGCAAAACCATGCACTTATATACACAGGATGAATTAGATAATGGTCCTAAAAAAAAGAAGAAAGAAAAAAGCAAAAGAAAAAGTGAAGCCTGGATCTAATTATTTTTTAAACCTTCACAGGTAACTCCAACATGTGTCAGCTTACAAAAAACACTGGTAGAAGGCCAGTCTTTGTTAATTGCGCTTCAGGGTAAGTGCTAATGCCAGAAAGGCAAAACAAATGTTTCTCCGTGTTTGTGGTTTTTTTAAAAATGCAATGTTTGCTTCTGAAAAATGAAAAAGAACAAGAGGAGGAAGAAGAGGGAGTTGTTATTCCAGTTGGTTGCCTGAGAGTTCTGTGATGAAATACATTGATTTGTGCTATATATTCAACCAAAATACCTTTTTATCCTGATCCAGACTCACATTATAAAGCAAAAGCCCTTGCTCCGGTAAATTTGCACAACCTTCCCAAAGCAAAATGCTGACCTCGTGTTTATTGCCAACTTCGGGTGTAAGACTCGAGACAAGCATGCCAAGTAGAAACTATGATCGCTTATAAATAAATTATGTTTTTTGAGAACCAATCTACTTGTTTTTAAATGAACAGTAGCCTGGGGAACACTGCAAATTGTAACTATTTCTGTCTCCACAAAATAATGTGGTAACACACACATATATTTTAATCTATGAGTTCTATGAGGCTTTAAAATGCTTGAAGTGGGCTGGCGAGATAGCTCAGTGGTCTAAAGTGCCGCTTAGGCAAGCTTAGGCAAACACAGGGACGGCGGTTTGATCCCCAGCACCACATGCTGTGCCAGCCCCACCACCAGGGCAGGCTGAGCCGCCATAATATAAATAGCATAAATAGATAAAAGTTTAAAAAAATAAAATGCTTGGCATAAGTACTCTATGTACTCATTAAAGGTTGAGCAAAAAAACTTCATCTTGACCACTAAAAACTATTTTAATATAGAATTAAAATCTTATAGAAAGAAGTCTTGAATTTTTATTCTATCCCTTGTTTTAATCAGTACATGTTTGCAGTACATAATTACCTTCATCAAAGGGAATGGTACATGGACACACACATCTCAGTTCTTTTAAGGGCTTACAAATACAGGATAGGAATAATGGGGGAACAGAGATAGGCTAATGAATGGTAAAAGTCACTGGGCATGGTGGTGCATGCCTGTCATCCCAGCACTGGGGAGGCTGGGGCAGGATGCTCATCATTAGTTGGAGGCCAGTCTGAACTATATAGCAAGACTCTGCCTCAATAAATAATAATACAATAAACAAGTTAGGAGTATTCATTTGGTTTCTGTGAACCGATGAAGATGTATAAGGAACTCAGGTACCAGCTCTTTGTTTTGTTACATTGAATTTTTGTGGTATTAGGAATTAAATCCACAGCCTTCCCACTGAGCTATATCACCAACCCTTTTTATTTATTTTAAAACAAGATCTCACTGGATCACTAAGTTGCTCAGGCTGGGATCAAATTTACAATCCTCCTGCCCTGGGCTCCAGAGTAGCTGGGATTACAGGTGTGCACCGCCATGGCTGGCCCAGTGCCATCTCCTTCTACTCCTTTCATGATCTTCTGCTTCTGGTCCTGGTGGCTGGCAGGTGTCTTCAGTCTTGAAGGGGGAAGAGAAACTAGGCCACTAGAGTTGTTAACCGTGTGTCAGGTCTAGACAAAACTTTTCTCCAAAGAGGTGTATGCAGAGCTGCAGAGAATCTGACCCAAAGGTTAAGGAGACAAGGGAGACAGGCACAGAGTAAAGACAGATGCCATGCCTTTTCATCCAGCTCTACTCACCTGTGAGACATCTGCAGGCCCAAGCAGAGACTCAGGTTTTCAGCGAAAGCATCCCTCACATCCTTGGAAAGTAACTAGGCACCTGCTGTCACCACAAGCCACATGTCAGAGGTATCATCCACAGCACAGCAGCTGCGAGACTGGTAAGTCACTGTCTAGTTCTGTGACCTTCAGAAGTAGTGGTTTTTAAGCCAACTAAGAACAAGTGACACTGGAAGATTCATTTAGGTCTTTACTTGTTAACAACATCTTCTGGGGATCTCATTCAAACTACTACACAGTATCTGTGATTTAAATCTAGGATGCCCTAAGAAGTCACATGTGCCCTGAGGCAGGGCTTTTGGAAGGTGACTAGATCAAAAGGGCACTATGCTCACCAGAGGATTCATCCATTGCTGAGCTCATGGCAGAGAGCACAGCTAAGAGACAGGAGCCTGGTTGGAGGAGGCAGGCCCTGGTTGGATGGGGCAGGGCCTGCTTGGATGGGGCAGGGCCTGGCTGGATAGGGCAGGGTCTTGTTAGAGGAGACAGAGCCTGGTTGGATGGGGCAGGCCCTGGTTGGATGGGGCAGGGCCTGCTTGGAGGAGATGGGGCCTGCTTGGATGGGGCAGGGCCTGGTTGGATGGGACTGGGCCTGCTTGGAGGAGATGGGGCCTGCTTGGATGGGGCAGGGCCTGGTTGGATGGGACTGGGCCTGGCTGGATAGGGCAGGATCTGGTTAGAGGAGACAGAGCCTGGTTGGATGGGGCAGGGCCTGGTTGGATGGGGCAGGGCCTGCTTGGAGGAGATGGGCCCTGCTTGGATGGGGCAGGGCCTGGTTGGATGGGACTGGGCCTGCTTGGAGGAGATGGGGCCTGCTTGGATGGGGCAGGGCCTGGTTGGATGGGGCAGGGCCTGGTTGGATGGGGCAGGGCCTGGTTGGAGGAGGTAGGCCCTGGTTGGATGGGGTAGGGGCTGGTTGGAAGAAGTATGTCTCCTGCCCTGGCTCCTCCCCTCTCTCCTGCTTCCTGGCTACCAGGAAGCAAGCAGCTTTCTTCTACCAGGCCCTTCTACCCTGTAGCCTTGGAACCAGCTCACCACTCCCCCAAAACCATAAACTAAATTAAGCCTATCATCCATTAAGTTGTGGTTGCTACTGTTGTATCTCTGGGGAGGCAGGAAGCTGACAAGACCCAGGCCTAGTTTGTCTTTTTTTGAGAGCTCAGATTTGATGCCCACAGCTTGAGAAACTCAGGATCTTCAAAGCGGAGCATATTTTCAGCTCACTATGGTCACCTGTGCCAGCCCTCCTGGTCACCTGGAGTACAGTGTCAACTCTTCCATCCCAAAGCTCAGGCTTTCAGGACTTCAGGGCAGCTCCTGAGACTGTGGATACTGCAATCTGTTCTCAAGTAGTGTTGTGGCCTCCCTGCCTGAGGATAAGAAAATCTCCACTTCCACTGCCTCTTACACTTTGGTCTTCTGAGCTGGCCTCATGACATGATTTGTGAGTTCTAGAATAAAGTGAAGACACAGGGCGTCTTCTTCTAAAAATCATGATGCACTTCAGGAGCTCCACAGCAGGGCATTAGGCCAAGCACAGGGCCCCACACAGCTGCACTGATCATTGCTCACAAAGCAGCCCTGCTTCCTAGACCGCAAGAGGCCACCTGTCCCTTCTGGCCTTGGTTACAACCATCAGAATCGCCCCAATGCGCAGTGCCTCTCTGGAGATAGAAGCTCTTACTTTCCTTTGTGGCCCAAAGACTGGAACTCAGAATGCAAGTTCTGGCTGGCCACAATAAGAGATGGGGAACAGGTCCTCTTTCTAGTCCTGTTGCAAAAAGTTCAAAGCATAAATTTCAGATAAAATAAAAGCATACAAACAAGGATGGTGCCACACACCTGCAATTCCAGATTCTGGGGAGGCTGACAGGAAGGCCAGCCTCAGAAAGACTCCATCTTAAATTTTAAAAATAAAATTAAGGGGCTGTGAGTAGAACAGTGTTTGCCTACCTGGCACTGAAATAAAAAAAAAAAAAAAAAAAAAGGTTAGAATAGAAATTAGTTAATAACTGCCAACTAAGGCTGGGGAGGTAGCTCAGCAGCATAAGCACCTGTCTGGTAATTGCGAGGTCCTGAGTTCGATCCACAGTACCATCAAAACACTAAATAAATAAAAAGTAAGTATAAATAACTAAAAATATATAAAACTATATATATATATATATATATATATATATATATATATAAATAGCTGCTAGCCATGGTGGTAAGCACCTGAAATCTCAGCACTTGGGAGGCTGATACAGGAGAATCTCTGAGAGTTCAAGGCCAGCGTGGGTTACACAGTGAGTTTAAGAGCAGCGTGAAGTACATAGCAAGACCCTGTCTCAAAAAACTAAAAGAAAACAAATTAGTCAATAACTTATTCTGTTAGAAATGAATTTTTTTCAAGTCTGCGTTTATAAGTAATGGGGATCATGGAAAACAGAGGTAGTTCTAGAAGTTAAAAATAAACAAAACAAGCAATAAAATATCACATCATCTTCTTTACTTAGTTCAATTTAAATGCTATTTTTTCAAGTTTTGAAATATTTTACAGAATGGAGAAGTTACTGTCCAGATTCTTCTGGCTTATTTTAAAAACTGTCACCAAAGAAAATGTTAGCTTTGCAAAGCCAATCACAAGCTGACATACAAAAAGAAATGAGAACTAAGCAATTTAGGGTGTTAAAAATAGAAATTATAACTAGCAACAGTGTCGCTCTACTTCCTTGGTTTTTCATCGCCAATCCTTTCAGAAACACGAATATGGGAAACATTTAGGCTGTTAAGTTTTTGTGAGATGTTAAAGGAAACTGACCAAGTTCTCATTTTTCTACCTAATCTATGATTTCTACAT
>PVKN010008363.1:8687-25339 GCA_004027915.1 Capromys pilorides
AGGGTGATCAAGAAATACAGTGAGGGCTGGAGATTTAACTCAGCAAGGTCCTGAGTTTGATTGCTGGTATGTATATATATATATATATATATATATATATATATATATATATTGCTTAAATGCCAAAAATGTATTACAGTAAAAATCATGTTGCCATTAATCCCCCTCAGAATCCTCCAGAACTGCTCCAGAAAGTGGTAAGAAGAATGGGACAAGTATATTTGAAATAAGAGGAAGCATTTTAAGGGAGGATCATGACTATGTATCTTTTACTGTAATAAATTTTTTGAAGGCTAAACATTCATTGTAATACTCACACATACACACACACTTGCATGTACACAGCAATGCCTCGTTTCACAAACCCAATTCTCCCCAAGATTCTGGCTGCAAACCACACTGGGAAAGAACCAAACCCAAATCTACCCACGGGGTCAACCTTGAACCTGGCCAGTGAACTTGACTCCGTTTCTCATCCAGCTCAGCTTGCAGTCAGGACCGTGGAAAGGTGTACCTGTGGAGCGTGTGCATAACCAATACACATATCGGACTCTGAATCATCGCCGGGTGACCCAAAACACCTAATATCAGTGTTATGTGAGTATTTCTTACACTGTATTGTTTAAAACAATGATAAGAACAGAACGTGCATGCGCACAGTACCAATACCATTTTGTCCCAAATATTTTCAACTCCTCCCCGCCTGCATGGTTGAACCCAGGAATGTGGGACTCATGGATACAGGGGGCCAATTAGACAGTCTGTGCATTCCTGTTTCTTATTTTTGCAAGCTGGGTATTAAGCGTTTGCCTGCACACCATCGTCCCTAGGGCTTGTCTGAATTTACCACCAAGACACTAAAGAAAATAGCCTGGAACAAGGAGAGAAGCGCCACTTGCTCCTTCCTCAGGGGCAGCATGGGCCCAGACCACAGGACTCGTCAGCAGTATGCTCAGGTGCACACAGTCGGGAAGGCTGCATCAGCAAGCACTGAGGAACAGTGGCTGACAGGGGAGCCACCCCACCCTGCCTGGGGGCCGTTGTGAGAGTGGGGCTGACACTGGTGTGGGGACCACAGGCCCGGGAAGGCAAGGATGGGTGTGGCTTTACTCCTCGAGAGAGGTGGCCCAGCACACTACCTGGCGCCAACAGAGCTGTGGCGGCCACTGCTCCCACGCAAAGCTGCCCCCTCACCCGGGCTGCAACCAGGGCTGAGCACTTCAGGCTGCTCACTGGGCAGCATGGGCCAGGGGAGAAGGCAACCCCACTTCCCACTTCTGCTTTCTACCCAGGCCCCGCTGAGGTGCCAGCCCGGCATATTTGAATTCTCAAACCTCAGCCACAGGTTCACTTTAAGTTTTGAGGGCCATTTACAGACAGTTTCAGTGTAACTGGCACAGCTCCTGCTGAGTTGCCACCCTGTGCTTCCAGAGAAGTCAGGAAATTCAGGGACTACTGATCAGCGGGGGTGGGGACGGGGGCACCCCAGGATGGTTCCCGCTTGTTCCAGAATCCCCGACCTGAAAGCATTTCATTCACCATCATCAGTGTGGCTTTGCTTCCCGGATAGAGCACTGCGGGACCAGCGCAAAGCACCATCATCTGGAATGGGGGCTGGAGGACAGCACTTGTCCTCACTGCTGCCTTCCTGGTACAGGACTGTCTCCACTTCCCGACAGCAGCCCACACTCCCCATGGCCCTGGACTCTGGTCTTCGCTTCCTCAGCCACCAAGCTCTCCAAGCAGGTCTCCTGGGCCACCTCTGTAGCCACTCACAGCTCACAAGCAGTGGGTGCTCAATAATTCAGTTTTTCCAGGTATTACTGTAGAGTGGTCTGGATGCAAACTCTATATCACAAAGTATCGTGGTGTGAAACAAGAGCTACTTTTTATTTCTGATGACTGAACGGGACAGGAAGCAGCAGGGCTTGGCTGGGGAGGACCTGCACACACACAGTGACAGGGGCTGGGTGTGGCCAGACCTTGCAGGCTTCCCCTACACCTGGCACTTTCGTGGCTTCCTACAGCCTCTTTCCACTCATGGCCATTCATCACTCATTAGATGGTGTAAACTACTTTTTAAAGATACCACCAGAGAAAAAGTGAAGCCACCAGGTCTCATGGTATCCCCATGCAAAACTGTCACAGCATCGTTTCCCCCTTTTGGGAATTCTATGATTTGAATGCATTCCCTGAAAAGTTCATGTATTAGAAACACCATCCCCAAGGACATGTTTTAATGGTGCTGCAAGGCAGGGCCATCAGGAGATAATTAGCATCAGGTGAGGTCATGAGATGGGAACCCTGATGGCATGTATGGCTTGGTAAGAAGCTCTGGCACCATGTGATGCCCTCCACCTGGGTCCAGCAAAAAGGCAAGAGGGCTTCCCCAGATGCAAGCAGATGCTAGCTCTGTCCTTGGACGTCAGCCTCCAGAGCCATGAGCTGAATAAACCTCTATGCTACATAAATTTCCCAGCCATGGGCGTTCTCTTATAGCAAGTGAAACAAAGAACATGTGCATACCAGGAAGAGAGGCATTTGGAGGGCATCTCTGTGGCATCTAGCACTTGATCAACAGGAAAGGGGAACATGCTTTTCAAAAATGCACACTGAAGGAGGTTCACAAGGAGCATCAGTTGTCATGTCCAGCATCTTTGTCACTACTTTTTAGAGTGGCACTGAGCCCCAGGCTCCTGAAGGTGGCAGCTCCTGGCCCAGAAGCAGCAGGCCAAGAAGTCCCCAGCTGAGAGGTTACACTCTACCTCACAATCAGGACAGGCTGGGGTGCATGTCTTTGTGTATGTGTTATTTGAAATGCCAGAGGGAGAGGGGCAGGGAGGAGAGGAAACTTGGGGACAGGCTGAGGACATCAGCTTGGGGCCCATCAGGGAAGATGATGTCTTTGAACTGTTGAAATGGATAACATTACCTGGGAGAGTATAAATAAAAGAGAGGATGTGTCCAAGCCAAAGATCAGTATTGAGTTAGAGATTGCACCCAACCTGAAGAACCCCTTTTTCCAACCCCTAAATTGCCCTCTTGTGCTATCTTATCCTTAACCTCATCAGTTAAATGCTGTTCATCTTCTGCCTCTCTTGCTTTACAGTATGCACATATACCACTGTAAATGTCCCTCCAAACAGTGTATTTGAGAAATTTTAAAATAATTGGTAGAGCTTTCAGGTTAACTCTGTGGTTTAAGTGTTTGCACCAGCAATCCCAGTCAGGCACAGGGGATGCCAGTTCAGTCCCCAAACCCACTCTTAAGGCAGCCTGAGCCAGCCAAAAGAAACAATTGGTAGTGTTGCATTGGGTTCTAAATACTATGTTAGCTTTTATTCCACTGTTTCCTTTGGAACACAGGCTATGTGGAGCTCGGTGTTCACAGATGCCCTTCTTTTTACCTGCGGTGACTGCAGTTGTCATCCAGCTGCTTCCTGCATGTGTGCCTGCTGTGCCACAGTTTATGAAACTGTCCATGCTTGAAGCCTGCAAAGGGTCCATGGTGCAGCCTTAGGCACACACCCCCAGAGGATGCTGGCCATGCAGTGTGCAGACCTCTGTTTCTCCACTTCTTGTCCTTATCCTTGGCCTGTCAGCTTCTCAGAATGTTGTCAAAAAATTTCTGAATGAGTGCACCCCTTCTCTGTCCCTCCAGGAGAGGAATGGGGTCGAGACCTTAGAGGTTCCTGTATCATCCTTATACCTGATACATGTCCCTTGTATCATCTCATGATGACAATTCTCTTCCCTGACAAGCTTCTGTTTTAATGGAGCCTACTCCATATCAATATTACTGTGCTGCATCAATTGCATTTTAATAACTTTCCTGGTATATTTTTCCATTAATTTATCTTCAATATTTCTATGTTCTAGGGCCAACCAGATAGCTCAGCAGACTAAAGCACCTGCCTAGGCAGATGCAGGAGCCTAAGGTTTGATCCCCAGTGTGCTGTGCCAGCCCCCCACCAGGGCACACGGAGACATGAATGAGACTGGGTACACTGGCGTATGCCTGTAATCCCAGTGCTTCCGAGGCTGAAAACAGGAGGATCACTATGAGTCTGATCTGTGTAGTGAGACCCTGTACTAAACATATTTAAAAAAATATTTCTATGTCCTTTGAAGTGTGTCTCTGAAAATGGCTACAACTGAAGCTTTAAAAATCCAAAGTACTAGGTGAACTTAGTCTATTTGCATTTACTGTGACAGCTGCTATATGTATACCTGCCTCTGCCTTCTTCTGTGTTCCATTTACCATGATTCTTCTTTTACTTTTTTTTTGTCCTTTTCTTCCTTCTGTTGAATTACAATTCTTTGGTCTTTACCCCCCTCTGTTGGTTTGGAAGTCACACATTCACTTCTTTTCTTGTTACTTTCATATTTTTAACACAAGCACTTAGCTTCCACTGTGCTATCCATGGGGCTCACAGACCACAAAGAGTGGTTAAATTTTTTTTTTTATTTTATACAAACTTAAAGATTGATTCAAGGTTCAACTACTTTAGAACTTTTACACATGCTCAGAACAAGCTGCAGACCTTTTCTTTCAACTCTCAATTTTGTGAAACCTAGGTACAGATGAAGTGTTTCCAGCAGGACACGCAGATTAGCATGTGCTACATGTGGAAAAGGCAGCCCAGGTTCGGAAGGCCTGGAGTAAAGAAGGATGCAAAGTGCTTCCATTAATATTTCTATTAGTGATACATTGGAGTCTCATCATTCATATAGTGAATAAAGTGCTATAAAGCTAAGTTCACCTGCATCTTTCAGTGCTTCTGCTGGAAAGCTCTGAACGTGACCTGTGGTACATACTGTAGCTCACTGTGCTGTGCTCAGCTAGAGTCCAGGGCTGGGGGCAGAGCTCAGTGGCACGAAGGTGCAGGGCCGTGTGTGAATCATTCAAAGATTTAATCACGTCCCCTCCCCCCAAGCTTGGTTGTGCACAGTGCTCCCGTCTACACAGGGGCCAAGGCAGAAGGATTGCAAGTTTAAGTCCAGCCTGGGCAAGCTAGGGAGAGCCTGTCTCAAAATGAAATTTAAAAGGGACTACAGGTATGGCTCGGTGACAGAGCAACCCTCCACTCAATCCCCAGTACTGCAAAAAAGAAAAGAAATTCTATGGGGCTTTTGCTTGTTTGTTTAATTTTTGCGTTTGTGTTTATTTATTTGACACAGGGTCTCACTATGCAGTTCAGACTCTTTGTGAAGCTGGCACAGCATGTAGTCCAGGGGATCAAACTCAGATCCTTGCACTTACCAGGCAGGCACTTAGACCGCCAAGCTATCTCCCCAGCCCCAAGAAATTTTAACAGACAACTTCAATGTAACACTAGAGTTAAAAGCCCAAGTGCCCAGGAGGCTGAAGCTCCGGTTCCCCCCTGCTCTCCACTCTCTCCCAGGTTACCCCCTGAGTGAGCATCAGGGCCCTGCCCATCACACACCCCCTATACCCCCACCCTCACCAGCCCCCACTCGGTTCACTTGGGACATACACCAGGCCTCTTTGGATTCACCAACGTGCTGCTTATAGATTTCTCTTTTCTTGGCATGTATTTGAGGCATGGTGTAATTAACCATGTTAGGATGCTATCTTTCAGCATCCTTAGTCCCTACCTCCCTCACTCTCCCCTCCCTCCCATCCCTATCTCCCAGAGTCTGCATCTCTCCTTTGTTTTGCTTTTGAAATCATTTACTCTTCCGGTTTGTCATACAAGAGAAGCCATGTATGTTTAAGCTGTGTGTCTGATGAACTTGCGTAGCATTGTGGTCGTATGGTGCACCCGTTTCCCTACAGAGATGGCTCCAGGCCTTGTGCATGGCTGGGTAGTACTCCACTGTATGTACACACCATGTTTTTTAGCCGTCTGTCTCTTGATGGGCATCTAGGCTGTCTCCACGATTTACTGTTGTGTAGCTCTCTTAGGTCCCCTTCAGACCTGCTCTAGGCTTCCAGCCTTGGAGCCTGTGTGAGCCAGTGTAGGTGCACTGACTTTGCAGAGCCACCCCTGATCCAGACCCCAAGCAGAGGTCCGACAGTGGGTGCCTGCCACACACCTGTCCGCTGGGCCCTGCGCCAGGGGCTGCTACAGGACTGATGTCTAGGCTGGGCCCTGCTCAGCCTCACTGGCTACGTCCCGCTTGTACTCTGACCCACGTGGACCCAGGGAAGCCGAGGTCCCTTGAAGGAAGTCCATTGGAGAATCATGGCCGTGCCCTTGCAATGCCCAGTGTGTCTGCCGGACTGATGTGAAGACAGGCAAGGTTCACTGCACTGCACGCTCAAACGTGTGACCTGGACGTCCCATTGCCCGCCTGTTTCCGGCCCACGCTGGGATACAGGTGCTGCACTTAGGGGCATGCCAACGTGTTCTGAAGCCCGGATTGGATTGAGATACTCCTCCTGCGAAGGGACTGGCCGGATCTGCCCAATACACACGTGCACATAAGCGCGCGCGCGCACACACACACACACACACACACACACACACACACACATCCATGCAAGCAGCGTGCTGCGAGCGCCATCTGTTGACCTCGGCTGCGGATTACACTCAAGGCTGCTCATAGCCTTTGCCTTTGATTTTACTTCCACCACCAATGAGAAGCCTTGCTCCAGGAAACAGGAAAAGGCTGAAGGAAAGAAAATGAAAGAGGGCAAGAGGGAGAAGGAGGTGAAAGAGGGAGAAAGAAGGAAAGAGGGAGAAAACCATTCCCCAAGATGATTGTAAACTACATGAACTGTGAACATTTTTTTTTTCTTAATTTTAAGGTGAAAACAATGTGTGGGCTCCTGCGCTGCCTTAAATATTTATGCACATAAAATCAATCATCCTAAGAAACAAAATAACATGGCCACGTACAAGATGTGGTTGAAAAATATAGTCCACATTTACATTTTAAAATTGTATTTCAGTGAAGCCGCATTGCCATGAATCACCCTCAGACTTCTCCCCCTCTGCCTGATCCCACTCATTCCAACGTTCCTGTGCTTCCCAAGCAGCTCTGGAGTCCCTGCGCGTCGGTCGTGCTGTCCCGGCTGCCTTGACGTCCTGAACTGAGTCAATGCACCGATCTGTCATGGTCATTTTGACTCTGGGCCCAGCTGGAAGTCACACGGGGCTGGATGAGGACCCTCATTGTGATTTTACAGCCCGCCATTCCATTAGACGGCACTCAGCCCCCACAGTCACTTTTCTTTATCACACCTTATAATGACGCTAGGGAAAGAGAACTTCCAGAACTGCTTCAGAAAGTGGCAAGAATGATGGAATAAGTGTACTTATGTGAGGGAGAGGACCTGGGAGGGGCAGGGGCAATATGTCTCTTACTGTAACAAATTTTCATTTAAACATCTACCTTATGTTCTGGTCACTCATATAAAACCAAGGAAGCAGACAGCCTCTAGGAGCTCTTAATTAAATGTGCTCAGCAAAGTGGCCCTGGTAGAGCCTGTGACTGCCTAGGTCCAGCGGCTCACTAGACGGAGAGGTCTTTGTAACTTCTGGCCACCCTGCCAGGCTTCCAGCACCTGAGTGGAGCCTCTACACAAGACCCTAACTTGACTGAAGCTGGTGACTGGCTTGTTCCAGCCCCCAGCTTGGGATATGGATCCCCATCCAGCTACTTCAGAGGCCCCAAGAGAGGGCCTGAGGGGACACAGTTGGGCTCTTCCCTCCAGCCCCACTCCAGCATGGTCCAACACATTATCCTTAAGGGTCACCATGTCTTCCACTCCCTGTATTCTAAACCCACAACGAAGATGGGTAAAGTCACCTGGGTGTGCTGGATGTAGCACTCAATGCTCAAGCAGACTGGTGGTCAGCGGTGCTGCTATAGCCCTCTGCAAATGGCCCAGGGCTCACAGGTTACGCAGTACCCAGCCAGGGACCGTCAATGTCAAGAGATGTTCTGGACTTCCCTCCGGCGCCCTGGCTCTGCACACCACAGCCCGGCCACCCCTCCTGCAAGCCGGTGCAGAGTGATCACCTGTGGGGCCTTCTCAGCTTCTCCTTGCTGCCTGCCCGTGGCTAGTTCACGCTGCACCAAAGCATATAACTGGGTGCTGAGGCAGAGAGGCCAGACCTGCAGCCACCTGCCTATGTTCCTCCTGGCCTTGTATGTCTCGGCCATGTTGACGATGCGCTGGATTTGTCCTCCTGTAGTGGACACTGGGCAGACAAGCTATGTGACTGTAGCTACCCAGGAAGACCCTCGGTGTAAACCACCCAGGACTCCCATTCCTGGTCAAGGCTGTACCAGCGGTGATGCGCGCCGCGGCCGCCAGGGGGCACTCTGCACCGCCAACCCTGCCTTGCCCTGTCAGCTTCGTTCTGCAGAAGCTCAGGCACTGCCACCACCGTTGTTCTTGGAGACACAGAGGCCTGATCATGTCCACGCCGGGCCGCATCCTCCGCGCCTGCCCGCGCGCTCAAACCTGGGGCCAGGGCTGCCGGAGTAAAGGGGCCAAGCCGCTCGCGCAGTCCCCACCATCGGCAGGGAGTGTCGCTGCCCTGAAAGCAGGCAGGACCGAGGCCCCCGGTGAGCAGAACCCGCGCTCCCTCCAGGCGCGCGCACCCAGCTGGCCTTCCCAGGTACGTCCACCTGAAGACCCTTTCCAAGGCCTCCCGCTGACCTGTGCTGGGCGGGCTGCCCTGCGATGTCACTGTTCTGTGCTCTGCAGGGTGCTGATGGATGCCAGGTTAGTGTCCTTGGCACATAATTCGCTCCTAATAGGTCCTGTCTGTTGTTATTTTGAAAGGTCTGCAGGTGGGCTGAGGTAGGGCACGGAGTATGGGTTTGGGTCCAGGAAGACCAGGTCGCCGACTGGGCGGGCCAGGGCAGGGCTGAGTCATCCATCTCTCTGAGAGCTCAGCTCCCTCCCATCTGCCCTCCGCAGGCAGCGCTGAGCCTGCGACCAGCTCCTGACACTGCTACAGAGAAGGTGGGTGAGGGCAATGGGTGGGTCTTGGGCCACTTCTTCTCTTAGGTTGTCCCCTCCTCTAGCATCTCACATGTATTTCTTTCTCTTGGCTCCAGGGGAGAGGAGGGTGGCTTTAGCCAATCAGGGTGTCCCAGCATCCCCTCACTTGGATGGGCTGCGGGTGGTCAGTTAGTGGCCCAGACCATGACCTGGAGGCCAGAGGAGGCTTTGGGAATGTGGGGAGGCACAGATCCCTGGCACTTCTGGGAGAGACATTGAGAGTTAATCTCTTTTTTCCTGCTAGGTAGAGGACAAGAAATATTGGCTCTGAAGCTGGGCTCAGTATTTTGAAAAATAAGAGGTCCTCTCCATACTTGTAATCCCACCCACTCAGGAGGCTGAGGCAGGAGGAACACCAATTCAGCCCATCCTCATCAATACAGCAAGACCTTCTAAATAAAAGAGAATTACAAAGGGATGAAGATGTAGCTCAGCGGTAGAGCTCCCCTAGGCTTTCCCCCTGAAGACATGGGTGGATGTGTGGGTCGACAGTCAGATCCTCAGAAGATAGAAGTTTGTCACATGAAATACAGGGCACCCCATTAAACCTATACAGTGATCAGATAGCAGGTGGGTGCCTTCCGAGCAGAGAATGCAGCCCAGACAATATTTGGAACACACTTAGACTACAAAATTAGCTGCACATGCTGCATATGTAGTTTCTAAATCTGATTCACCTTTCAATTCACTCTACAGAAGAGGGAAACATAGCCTTAGAGCTCCAATATTGATTTTAAACCTCCTACCACTCCAGGACCTGACACAGAGACCTCCCCCACTCACCGGACCACTCTGTCACCCCTGCTTAAGGAACACAGGGAAATGTCACTCTGGGTCTGCCCTGGCCCAGGATTCTGGGCTGATGTTTGGTTCCTCCAGCTCGGCACATGGCCCCACCTTTGCCTCGGTTTCCCTGGCTCCTCGTCGGGTTTGGATGCTGGACACACTGGCTTCTCCAACAGGGCTCTTCTAAATGCAACACTCACTGCATTGACACCTTCTACTCTTGGTGGCTCCAGGGCCCTCCTAGAGGCACGGGCTGGCCCCATCCCCTCTGCTTTCCAGAGCCCCCTAGGCAGGAGCTGTGCACAGACCACAAGGCCTGAGCCAAGAGGACACAGCCCCAAGACAGTCACTGAGCCCCATCTACAGCCTGCAGCCTGCTCCACCCCTGTGGTGGTGACACCCACGTGAACTCCTGCTCCCCACAGTGGAGCTGAAAGGCGCTGCCAGGCTGAATGCTGGCTCTGCCTATGCTGTCTCTAAACAGGAGTAGGTTGCCATATCATTCTGAGACAGTGACCGTTTTGGGTTCAGTACACCAGTCGCAGAAGGCAGAAGGGGGAAGAGCATCTGGTGCGCATCCCCCCAGGGGCTTTGCAGACACCGTGTGTAATTACACAGTGACACTGGACCTGACAGTTGAGGCAACCTTGCCTCATGGTTCCCAGATCCTGTGTCAGTAGTGATGCTGCATCAGTGTCACCTGGCTATTTCAGTTTTGTTTTTCAGTTTTCCATGACTCGAACTTATGCTATGTTGATGCTAGATGCTAGGAAGGGAGTGCAGACGGTATATCCTCTGCAGCCTAGGGCTGGCCAGAGGCTCCCCTGGCTTTATCCTGCGCCTGTGTAGGGGACCACATCCTGCTGTCCCTGTCATGGGGCTGCAGTGTCCCAGAGGAGGCTCTCAGTGCAATCAGGAGATGATGTGGCACTCTGCTATTGTCCAGGCTTTCTGGAAACAGCTTCCCGAATAAACTCAAGGCAGCCAATTAGGAAGAAAAAAAAAAAAAAAAAGGGCCTAGCAGCAGACGGGAGCCGCAAACTTCACCATGGCTAAGCCTCTCCCTTCTGCTGACTCTGGGCATCTGTGTGCTTGGAGCAGTGACTGTCAGTATTGTTCCCATTTTACAGACTTGAGGAGGAACTGACCACTTCCCCAAAGCTCCCTGGTGTCCCCAAGACCATCCCAAGCTCCTGGGCACACTTTCTCTCAGGCACTCTTTCCTCTAACAGGCTTCTTACTTGAAATCCAAGAAAACACCAGATAAAGGGCATTCTAAATATATTTCTTTTCTATAGATGTTGATCTCCTGTTACTGGAAAACAGGAATTAGCTTGTCTGCTTGAGGATGTGGTTGGCGCTTTATAAAAAGGATATAGAAGAAATCTGCGCAGACTGCCAGCTCCGTGATGCTGCCGACCGCTCCCAGCAGAAGGAAGACCTTCGCGGCCAGATATTTCAGTAAGAACCTTATTATCATTGCCTTTGTGCTTGATGTTTTGCTTGAGTTGTGGGGTCTTCCGTGGCCACCAAAGGAGTCTCTTGGTCTTGTGTCTGAGGGCACCAAGTGGCATCCGTAGTCTGGGTTCTGCCTCCTGTGGCTCAGTTCTGCACAGTGCCTAGTAGTCACTGTAAACTGGGGCAGCTGCTCTGCCTCTGCCTGAAAACAGGTGTCAAAGTGGCCAGCACTGTCTGGGGACACTGCATCTATGTAGGTCACAGCATCTGCCAACAGTTGGGGTGAGAGGCGAGGGCTTTGCGGGGAAGGCTACAGGTCCTGTGGTTGCAGTGTCCTGGCTTGGACACCCTGTAGCTGTTGTTTGGGTTAAAAGGTGGAAGGGTCCAGGGCACCAGTAAGTGACTGGGCAGGCGCTGGCAGCTAGACGCAGCTGGGTCCGGGGCTCCTGGAGCACAGCAGGTGCTGGCTGAGGGCGTCATGAGGTTTGGCCGAGTCACAGGCTCGAAGGTGCTGGCCAGGTCCATCATCCCATAGTGATGGTGCCTGGGCCAAGGGCAGCTGGGGAGGGCCAGGAGAGGGGACCCAGTTGATGCTTCTCACCTGCCCCACTGGAATCACTGAAGAACTCCAACAGTTCCCAGACTTCTCCTTGGAGAGCAGGCTGAATGGGGCTTGGCTGGCTCCCTGGAGCATACTGTGTAGCAAGGGCCAGGAAAGTCACTCCCTATTGCAATGAAATTCACAAACTTAGAATGAACCACTTTGAAATATGCAATTCAACTTGACTTGTCCACTCTCAGTGTTGTGTGACCTCCAGCTCTGTCCAGTTGGAGAACATTCTCATCCCCTTGCCCCATCCCCAGGGAGCAGTGGTCCTACCCTCCACCCCAGCACAGAGTGTGCCTGGCAGCCACCTATCTGTCTTCTGACTCTATGGGTCTCTTAGCCCCAGAATCAGGCAGATTGTGACCCCTCATGGCCAGTGGTTTCCATAGTGGAATGGTATTGAAGTTCGTTTATTCTATAGCATGTGTCCATAATCATTCCTCTGGGCTGGATTAATGCACAAGAATTATCTGATCTCAGATACTTCGGCAACACCATGTCAGGAAGATATTTGAGGTCAGGAGAGCCAGGTGCTGTAAGAAAGGCAGCTTCTCCCCCATCCTTGGTCTCACAGGTGACTCCATTCTCTCTCTGTCTCTCTCTCTCTCTCTCTCTCTCTCTCTCTCTCTCTCTCTCTCTCTCTCTCTCTCTCTCTCTCTCTCTCTCTCTCCCCCCATCCCTCTTTTTCTGTCAGTTGAGGCAATTTGTGAGGACCTACTCTTTTTCTTTGACATTTTGAAGGAGTTGGGGTAAATAAAAAGTTCTTAGTGCAAAATTATACTGTTGTACCTCACTTCTTCACTTTGCCCAAAATTGTACTAAGTGAAGAATCTTCTAGAATCTTCTAGAACTGTCCTACCAAGAAGTCATTGCCCAACCAGATCACTTACTGGTAGGCTGTGTTAAAACTCTCAACTGGCAATGGCACTGTCCGTGGCTCCCTCAACATAGAACCAGCATCAGTTTCCCCCAAGGACCCAAGAATCACCTTTCCACTTCATACCCACTGCACTCGTATTTCACAAGCTCCCTAAACTTCTTGCCACTAGCCTGCCTGGGTCTCTCTCCAACCAGTGACTTCTCCCTGTGGCTGACTGTCCTGGGCACATACTACACACACACACACACACACACATGCACACACACACACACACACACACACACACACACAAAGAGCCACTGCATGGCTGAGTCCCCATGATATGAATGACAGTAGCCTTGGCCCATTCCCCAAAAGAGGAGAAGGCTACTCCAATTCCAGCCATTCTTATGGCCCCAAGTCCCCAGCCACAAGCCAATTCAGGACCAAGACTGGAGTAGCTTGGTACAGGGATATCTATCACTCCCTGTCCGGTGCCCTATCTGTCACCCAAGGCAAGGAGGTGAGACTGTTGTGGAGAGTGGGTAGAAGACCGGAGCAGAGGGAAAGGGAAACAAGGGAGGCATGTGCATAACCCTGGGCTTCCTCTCATGTGCAGTAGGAAGCTATGAAAAGCTATAAACAGAACTGATCTGAACATAGCTGTTTATAGAAGAGTGGCATGGCAATAGGGTGTGACGTCAGCCCTCATCTGGACTTTTTTTTTTTGGTCATCCTGAAGACTGACCACAAGCTTTCCCATTGAACAACACCCTTAGCCCTTTTTTATTTTAGTGTGTGTGTGTGTGTGTGTGTCTATGTGTGTGTGTGTGTGTATTGTATGTGTGTGTGTGTGTGTGTGTGTGTGAGAGAGAGAGAGAGAGAGAGAGAGAGACATGGTCTCAGTCACAAAATTACCTAGGCTGAGCTACAACTGGAGATCCTCCCAACCCATATCCTGTGGGTTCTCACACCACTCGCTGTCTCTGTTGTTCTTTCCAGCCTCCTCCACACAGCCCTCAGGGCAGGAACATTGTCTCCAGCCCAGCTCCTTGAGTGCAGCCCTGGGCACACTAGCTTCCTAACGCTGGATGGATGTGCAAGGCTTGTGGGTGTGCTGCCAGCTCTGAACCAATTCTCCAGGCAGCCACATAGTATACAAATACCTAGGCACCTCATGGGCATGTTTACATTGTACTCCCTTCTGCTGGGGCTGGAAGAAGAGGACAGTCACATGGTCACCTGTCTCTGGCCAAGGAAGGGGCTGTTCCTTACCCTTCACAGTGACTCAGAGCCCCAGACTGATAGAGAGCTAGGCTCACAGCCTGTGGCTGCCAGAATGGAGCCTGAAGGGTGAGCTCTGGAAGGTCTCAGATGGGCAGAGAAGTCTTCAGACTGGAAAGACACGTGTCACACGCCATGTGCAACTGTGACTCACTGCAGGACTGCCCACAGGAGTTCAGGAAGTGCAGTCCCACCATGCACCCAGAGGGACAGGATGGTGGCCTCAGTGACCACAGCGGTGACTGCATTCACTGCTACCCCTCTCCACCTTCCCCGTCCTTCTTCCCAGTATGCATTTCTGCATGGTGCTTGTGACTCGGACAGTCACTGCTCAATCACTATAACAAAATGCCTGACATGACAAGCTTATAACAAAAAAGGGTTTCTTCTATCTCCCAGTTTTTGTGCTTGTCCATGAGCTACTGGAGCTGTTGCTTTGGGTCCATGTTAAGGCCTCACATGGTGCAGAATACAAAGTGCTCACCTTGTGCCCAAAAAGCAAACAAGAAGAAAAAGAAAGGGCCACAGTCTGCTCTAGGCACCCCTCCTAGACCTGAGCACCTCTCACAGAACCTCCGTCTTGACATTTCGAGCACCTTCCAACAGTGCTCCCTTGGAACCAGGCCTTTGACACATGGCCCTTGGGGGACAGTCAAAATCAACACATAGCCCTTATTATGATATTCTAAGTTTAATGATAAACTTTACCTACTCTGAGTACATGATTCAATGATTTTCAGTAAATGTATAGACTTAGAGAACCATCATGATAATCCAGTTTCAGGACAGTTCCGTCACCCTGAAAAACTTTCTTCATGCCTGTCTGCAGTAAGTCTCCATGCCCAACTCCAGCCCACTGGTGCCCATTTGGTCCCCATGAGCTTGCCCTTTCCAGAGACTGCAGGCTGTGTAGTCTCTCACATTAGAGTTGTCTTACAGGGCCTGAGGTTTCTGAGGTCTGCTCATGTTTCTGTGTGTGTCCAAAGTGTGTCCTTGGGGGCCAAATGGGCTATGGTACAGATGCATGTTCTTCTCATGCACTCACCAGCTGATGGGCTTTATGGTTCCTTGTAGTTGATTTTATTGCCCCAGATAATGCTGAACACTCCCACGTGTGTGTTTCTGTACCTATTTGCTTTCATTTCTCTTATGATGGATTTGTTTATTATTTTTAAGAAGCTTCAAAATATTTGTCAAAGTCTCTACCATTCTTCATTCTCACCACTGCCAAGGCCTGTCATTGTCTCTTTGTACTGGAGCCATCTGTGCTAACTTTTTGTCTCTGTGACAAAATAGCTAAGAAAATCAACTTAAAGGTGAAAATACCCCTCTTGGCTCATGGCTCCAGTAGCTGAAGTCCATGGCCTCTTGACTCCATTGCTTCTAGGCCTGTTGTGAAGCAGCACAGCATGGCTAAGTACGTGGCGGGGCAGAGCTGCCCAGTTCATGGTTGTCTGGTGGTAGGGAGGCATCATGGTTTGTGTCTAATTGTTCCCCAAAAACCTCCTGCAGTGATGGGTGGCAGGCTTCTAGAGTTTGTGATTAATTCATGATCCAGTGCTGGGATTATGGGTATGAGTGCCACATCCGCCCTGGGACAGACAGCCTGGAGGCAACACAAGAAAGGGAGAGAGCCTTGCTCTCTGCCGCTGTTCCTCCCTTTTTGCTCTTGCTGTTTTGCCGTCTTCTGCCTCCATGAACTGCTGCCCTCTGCCATGTGCCACCCTGCCTTAGAGCCCGGCTAGTATAGACCGAAACCTCCACTAATTGTGAGCTAAATAAATCTTTCCTTCCTTAATTTTGGGTGTCAGATATTTTGTCCCAGCAATGAGAGAAAAGTAACTGAGATGAGAGAAAAGGAAAAAGCCCAAAATGAAGAAGGGAACTGGATACTGTTCCCAAAGCCACACCCTTATGATCACTCTCTGTCCAGGACCCATCTCTGGTTTCTATCACCTCCCAATAATGCAATCAAATCAACTTATTAGTAGATTCTTTGGCTTGGTGGGGTTAGAGCCCTCCTGACCCAGACACTTCTACCAAAAGCCTATCATATGCCAACTAAATGTGTGAGGGTTTTTTTTTTTTTTCTAACTTAGCACAGGGTCTACAGGGTCTACAGGACCTCACACTATGTAGATCCAACTCATAGTGATCTACCTGTGTCCAGCCTCCCAAGAGCTGGGATTATAGGCACACACTACCATGCCCAGTCTCAATTGCCATCTCAGCACACCCTGGAGGTAGGTTGGAGAGTAGGCCCACGGCTTGAACCCTTGGCCTCTGAGTTTGCCTAAGCAGGCACTTTTTTTTTTTTTTTTTGGTACGGGAGATTGAACTCAAAGTCCTGAGCTTGCCAGGCAAGTACTTATTCTACTGAAGTACCCAAAGCAGGCACTTTAAAGTGTGTGATTTTTGAGGAAATTTGAATCCAAGCTGCATCACTATCATAGTGGATATACAATAGTTATTATTGGGAAAATAATGCATTTGTCTAGTGATTAATCATATTGATAATCTGTCTTTATTAGACATTTATATATCTTCTTTGGGAACATGTTTATTCAGATTTTCTGCTTTTTAAAATTGATCTATCTGTTTTATTAAAGTTGTAAGCATTTCTTCTATGTTCTGGGTACAAATATTTCATCACATAGCTGATTTGAGAATGT